>WURT03040973.1:0-14762 GCA_009936505.3 Holothuria glaberrima
ACAAAGGCAGAAGGTTCCATTTTTAAAGTCTTTGGTATGACTCGACCTGGGAATCGAACCCGGGCCTCCCGCGTGAGGGGCGGATGCTCTACCACTAGACCAAACACGCGGTCATGGGTTGGGCCAGGAACTGGGTATTTGCGTCATAACTTGTTGTGGCTCTGTAATCTTGCAGTTTCCTGAAAGCAAAAGCAATTTCACAAATGTTTTATCTTTTTGTAGTTATCTTTTCATGTGTTTAATAATTTACACATGCATCAATCACATCAATTTGCGTGTTAGACCGCAGAAGCAAAAATCTCTACCTTTCAGATTGCACGATATCCACATGCAAAGCTGTTGAATTTTCAGTATGCCTTGCACAAGAAATGTAACCACCAGGTCACGTTCGCATACTTAATGTTAACCACACCCACTAATCTTTCAACCCAGGCAAAAATCTGTGTAATGCTCTAAAAACCCTTGAACTCAATGGAGCACAAAATCGACGCATGATGTTCCCCTGCTTCATCTGATCAATAAGCCAGTTCATAGTTACAAGTGCGCATGCCCAAAATGAAAATGTGTACAGGGTATAAACGAGATGATCACGACGCACTCGTGCATTACTGTTAGTCTTCACTCAAACTATTGTAACTCTTCGAAAACTAAAATAATTTGCTCCATTTACACTCCATTTTGGGTGATTTTGTTGTTCTATGCATGGGGGTAATATGTTTGTGAAGTTTTGTATTTTCAGGATAGCCACATTCCTTAGGTAAGCGGTCAAAAGACTTGTTTTATTAACGGTGTTTTTATCCCTTTTACCTTTGCCATCCAGGGGTGGCGCCAGGGGGGGGCTACAGCCCACCCCCGTCGGGGCAGAAAAATGTGTGTCGTCGGGGAGCAGGAATCCCATTTTTTTTTTTTTTTTTGGAAAAAAGGCAAAAAAAGGAAAAAAAAAAAAAAAAAGTCCTCGAAAATTCGAATAGTGCAAGTATGCCGGCGGGCGGCGGTTTCCAAGAACTGAAGTGCAAAAAAGCAAAAAAGCTGGCCCAGCCCCCTGTTGGGCAAATCCTGGCGCCACCTCTGTTGCCATCATATTACCACAACATTATCATCTTAACTCTAACTGTGACTGGTCTTGGTCAAGACGAAACAAACTATTCCCTAGAAGGAAGCACAATCGAGGGCGCCCTTGAAACTTGCCATTTGCGGAGAGATTTTGCTTCAGAAATAACAGTTCAGAGCTCAGGATTTCTGAAGATTATAGAGAGGGCGCACTTACGATAGTCGCGAACTTATTTACTAGCTAGTACTTAGGTCTTGACCAAGACCAACTGTTGAGGGGCTTATTGTGCTAAGCTGTGTTGTAAGAAACCTTATATTTTGGTGGATCGTTTCATTACCTTAAAGGGGCTCTTTGAGTTGGCTCATATATTTCATGATGTTTATCACATCTGTTGAGTTTTACTCACATCTTGATGGTAAATGGTCAAACTTGGAGATTCTGAACATCTAATACACAACTAAAATGGCAATTATAGGTTAATTAATGATTTAAATTATTAATTACTAATTCGTGACCAGATACTTTTTGCCATCAGGTAGTAAACATAATCAGATAATGAAACACCTGTTCAAATACAACTAATGAGTGAACCTTATACTACCTTGATTGACAGGCTCTTAACTTCCTTTATGAACAACTATTGTGATCAAGGCTTCAGTTGTAGATTCATGTTGTATTTTCCAGAGAGGCTGGTCTATCAAGGGTTTGGATGAGTATCACAAATTTCAAGCTCTTAAGCCCATACAAACTACAATTTTTTACATTTTTGGTAGCTATTGGAAGTAATAAATGACTAATGAGGCTCATTAGAAGCATTGTCATGCAATAATTTCCTTCAAACTCATCACAACATATTCAATATCAACTCAGTGAGCCCCTCTAGTTCTAATCCAAAAGGAACCTCGAACTGGGAAGTTCCTTACACGAAGGCAATGAATGGTCTTCATAAATTCTGTTGACACGAAAAGTTGGCTAACAATTCTGCTACTTGAAACAAGAAACGCAAATCAACTGTAGGACAATAAAATGTACATGCTGCCATCTTTATTAACACCCAACTATGTATCAAGTTAACTGCTGCTAAACGTTAATAATTCTGGCTACGTTAATATGATAAGAATAAAAAGAAAAAATACGGCATTGAATTTTTTGAAATCAGCAATCCTCTTTCTCTCTCAAACTTGTTTCTTGGACAAAATAACTTTTTGAAACAAGCAGTGTGCTTTCTATGTATCAATACAGAAAAAAAGAAAAAAAAAATTTACAATACAAAGGAAAACTTCTTAGACGTTTTTAATAAAACGGATAATACAACAGATACTTGATACTTTACAATGTCATAAATATAAAATTCGCCCAAAATACCACAAATATTGGTTTTGTCTAATTAGGACATAATTTTAGGGCCTTTTCAGAGCCGCCTGATGAATGAGGATTTCTCTAATCACTCGTTTGGAACAACAGGTTGCTGTTCAAAATGTAACAAAAATTGTTTTTTTATTATCAAATCACAAGGTTACGTAACTTGATTTCCATTCTTCTTCACATAAACATTATTGCGGTAAGGATCTTCTACTCTGTTTGCCAGTTGTAACAAGTGTGACATTTAGGCAATGCAGTCTGCCGACTCAGTGCCATCAGCCACTTCAAGGCTTCCCACACTGAAGTGGGAGATTACCACTGCAAAGTGACTAAGAAAAGTCAACTACATGTTTGGATGGTTATACTATGACATGACCATAGCGCTTGACATTCCCAATTGAGCCAATGGCACAAGGGGTTGTACCCCTTTTGTTTACCATAATGCCCCCCAAAAAGACATCCAGGAAATGGTTTCAGGTACTGTCAAAGCCCCTTCCCTGAGACCAAGTTTTGCCTTAGAATGAGTTTTGCTGTGCCCCTTTTGAGTTTTTATCATTAGGTCAAGCCCTGTGGTTGTTTTAACTATCACTTTTTCCCTCTAGCAATAAATCTTGGGGAAAAGTTTAATTCTACCTCATTAAGAGGATACACTAGGTAAAAGAACATGGTTACAGGATCTCTAACCACACATTATCAGTGATACGTAACTTCAGAATGATGTTACTTTTTCACATTAATAAGAAGGCATTAAAGGGAATATACATCATCTAACACAAAATATACCAACCTGGCCTTAAGGTCTTAGAAATTGTTCTCTCCACTTTACATTTGCTGACAAACGAATTTCTGTATGACGGTTACAAAAATCCAGGTTAAGGTACCAATCTCTTTCGTTCAACTTTCGGGATGACTAAATAAGACTTCATCTAGTTCCGACTGAGTCAGATCTATGGTTTCCTCTTAAGGAAAATCTAGGTCATACTTGTGGGCACCTAAATTTTTATTGAGCA
This sequence comes from Holothuria glaberrima, assembly GCA_009936505.3. Lineage (NCBI taxonomy): Eukaryota > Metazoa > Echinodermata > Holothuroidea > Aspidochirotida > Holothuriidae > Holothuria > Holothuria glaberrima. The sequence continues at coordinate 3,424 of WURT03040973.1, forward strand.
CAATAGACAAAAATTTTAAGACTAGAATATTCATGAAGAAAATGGGAGAGAAAGTTAAGATAACAATAATACAAACTTTATACCTTTAAAAATCTTATTCCATTATAGCTGCAATCTACAGCTACCAATAACATTCAAAATCTTAGATACCCTAGCTTTGGTTACATCTCTTCTATGACAGAAATGTACCACATGAAGGGGTAGGGGGGTGGTGGTGGTTCATAGTTTGTTGGCCTCACCTAAGCTGTGACAAATGTTCAGCTCTAGGTGATAACAGGAGGTGCATTATGGTACCTGGATATCTTACAAAAATGAACGAACGGAACCAAGTTACAAAGTGCTCCACCATTAGCCAAACTGAGCAACCCTCTAAGAGGAATGCTTCAAAGAAGTTTACATTTCCTCTTTTTGGTCAGCTCTGGTGGTTCAAGAGCGGCCAGGATAGCTTCATCAAAGACATTCTTCAATCCTTTCTGTAAATAAAAATATATATGGACTTTGTTTAATAAATGTCCGTTGCATGTTTACACTGGAGACTTCCCTCCCCTTTGCTGAGCTACTTTGAGTTATTTCACCAACGAGAGCCACTTTACGAGACATTTTTACACAAGTGAAACAAAAGAAATCTAACCAAGGAGATTACGACACACATTATAAATGAAAAGTTGATGAATAAATTCCCTTAGTGAGGTAGCTTCTGCGAGTAAAAGAAATTGACAAATTTAAGATCTGACAAGGGTACTAAAAATTGCTTGTGAATACACACTTCAACAACTTTGGTGAGGGGGCATAACTTTGGTGAAGGTGCATAACAAGGCATATATCCTTGTTACCCTCTGACCAACTGACATTATCCTACTCTTTACATTAAAGCTAACCACCAGACGACTTTTGATATGAAGTGGCAACAGATAAATGCTCAAATTAGCTCTATCACAAAATTAAAACTTCTTTAAACAACATAGTTTTGGTGTGTGGAATGTAAACCCAAACTGTGTTTCATAAGAAAAGTTTCCACTGGGCATGCAACTCTCAAAACTGACAAAGATGACATATTATGCTACCACCTACAACGGACAGGAGGACAGGCACAGCACCTCTCCCCCTGATGCACTGGGGAAAGCTGGACAGCAGGGTTTGCACGTTGTCAAAACATCATACCTTTATGTGTGAAAGTTGGAATTTGGGTTTTTGACTATTTAGAATTTTCGTTTCAACCATTTTGGTTTCAACCACTGCATCAATTTTTAAAACAGAACCAAATTTTTCCATCATTATGTAAGCTACAGTCATAAAAACAGGAATTTTAGCCTAAAATGCAATTTTAATCATTCTAGACATTCTGAGCCAACTTGATTTTAATTACCACCACCCATTTGTGTCATAGCTAGGCTGTCCTTCATATCTAAAGAACTTTAAAAATAACCGACTCTAATTGCATTTATGCAAAGAAATCTACAAAACTGTCAATACATACTTGCCAACATTGCCATCCAAGAAAACGGAACATGTAGTGGACGATCCACTGTGCGCCCGTAGAGCGCACAGACGTACCATATCGACAACCAGTGCATGTATGTACATGCATACTAAGGACTGTGTTATAAATAAGGCTTGTGATTTTCTACTTCAACTTTACTCGTACTAAGTTCGTTCATCATAAGGGGAGAAGAGGGAAGAGGATGATTTCACGAGTCCCTTTTCCTCTCTAAATGTTGACATTATATGTGGAAATCACTTAGGTGTTTGCAAAGATTCATGTCAGTTTTTTCCAAGTTGTTGCTTTGTGATTTTCCATATCATGTTTAGTATTAGTATATTTTTAATACTTGAAGTTGGAAAATCAGAACGTGCTGATTTTTGTTGATTTTATAGCTCAGAAAACGGAACAGTTCCGCTTAAAACAGAACGGTTGGCAGGTACGTCAATATTGCTATAGTAAAATTAAAACCATACAAACTTTTTCAATTATTCTGCTACATACCTGAGAAACATACTACCAAATACTTATGAAATTCTCACCTGGGTGAGGGCTGAACATTCTACATATTTGACAGCTTTCAGTTCTTTGGCCAGCTTCTCTGCTTGTTCCACTGTTATTGGTTTCTGTTTGTTTCTCTGAAGTCTGTCTACAACTGTAGAATCGTCTCGTAAATCAATCTGGGTTCCCACAAGTAGAAACGGAGTACTAGGACAATGATGAGTAATCTCCGGTTGCCACTGAAATAGGAAGTTGGAAAATTATGACAGTTAGCATAGAATTCTCAATCCAACTTTGCCTTTCACATTAGGATGTTGACTCTTAGTCCAAGAAGCTATCTCTGACATTTGTGGAAGTGAAAGGAGGATATTGAGGAAGGGGTGGGGTGGGTACAACCTTTATTGCCACAGGCCTAATTATGAAGGGACATTAAAGTCTTCTGAACTAATTTGCCAGGAATCCAGGCAGCTTTTGCCAATCACAATAGGGTCTCTCTGCCAATCCTGGAAAGATGTCAACCTTACCGAGCAAAACTTTTCATTATTATTCTGAACTTTGAGGCCATACAGTATGATGAAGTTGATCACTAGAAGCGATATGTCAGAGGAATTTTTCAGCAAAAGGATACCCAGTAAAAATCAGGGTTCATATGAAAAGCAGCAAATGAAACTAATGAGTTTTTCATAACAAAGCTATGGTTTTTAATGACCACATTTGTATCAATTCTTTTACATATCTGGAATCTACTTATGGCAAACTGAGACCCAGTCATTACAAAGAAAGAAGATTGAAATGGTGCCATTTTTAATATCACCAACAAAATGGTCTCCACCTTGCCTTGCCTTGCCTTGCAGCAATCCTGTCAGCAAACTCTTTTAGCAATAACCTGGATTCATTTGTTCATCCTGAAAGGCAAACCAGAGTTGCCATGGTTCCCAAAATACTCACCCCCAACCCCACCCCACCCCCCCCAAAAAAAAACAATTCCTCCCCAGATATTTTTCACCAACAATAATTCAAATTTTCTGGAGAGGAAAAACATCTAAGTATAATTGCAATGGATGGAAATTGTCCCACAGGCAGTTGTATGGTCACTGTTGACATAACCAAGTAGAATACATAGTCATGAGAAAATTGTAAAAATTATGCCATTTTTGTTTTTGTGAACACAAAATTTGACACTGTTTTTGTCACACATGGTGTAACAAGCAAACATGTTGGTCGCAGGTCACAATACACCTTATCACACAGTACACTAATTGAGTTTCCTGTCCTTTATTTTTCATACACTCTTCTCTTGTTATTTTTTTTTTATTTTGCTGCATTTAATGGGCACTATCTCGATAAGCTTGTACTATTTTCGTATGTCCTTTCTGTGCTCTTAATTTTGTTATCTATTTGTGTGAGAAAGCTTCCAGATCACCCCAACAGAAAACAATTGTGAAAGAATTCTATATCACTAATTCTATAGTTATTAAATTATTGTCACCGGCATTTCTATCTCGTTTGGACATGTTATTACTTGTAATCGAGGTCCTTAAAAACCTAACACACTTTCACTGCAGAAACCAATCTTATCAAATCTCATCTTTATCCAATGTATAGCCTTACACAGCACATGTAATCATCCAACACTCACAATTAGCTTCATGTCATCTGAGCCAGTCAGCCAATTGAGTTTCACTTTCCCTTCCCATTTACATTAATTAATAAATGAGAACCATGAAACACATGCCTGAAAAAAAAAATCCCTAATCAAAAGATAGGTCAATACCATGCATAAAAGAGGAACTGAAGTACCTTTAAATAACAGAATATAAAAACAGCTCATGAGACACTAAAATAATTTACAAACTTTTGTCAACACACAAGTCAAAACATTTCAACAATACTGAACATTATGTACTTTTACATCATCAATTTAATGACAGATTTGGTAAAAAAAATGGAGTTTTCAAATTAAATACAAGCACAGAAAGTAATGACGGCTGCTAAGGCCTGATTTTACACAAACTATGGGATGTTTACTTCTATCACATTCACCTTCACAAATTTTCCTGTTTCCCACTATTTCCACATTTTTATCTCTTCACCTTGTTCAATTTTGCTACTTTAATTCTTATGAGCTGTCTCTATAACCTCTAGCTCTAGGTTTTAATTTTGTTATTTTCTTACCTATTCTTTTCCCATATTTTATACATCTCTTCTCTGTTTCATTATTTTCTCAACATTACCTATGGCTGCAGGGAACAAATGTTGGTAAAAATGGCTGACAGTATCATTTCACACTTCAGCTTTGGAATGTCCAATCTTTTTGTTTTTACATTTTTGCAAATGTCATTTTTTTTTTCTTTGCTTCATTTTCACGTTTACTTTTAGGAAATCTACTTTTCTTAACTCTCTCCCTCTAACAATTTTACCTATTTTCTTTTATATTCTACCTCTGTTTTCTTTACCTTTTCTTTCACGTTTTCAAACGAGGACGGTGATACAACACTGTAGCACACTAGGAAGACATCTGTCTGAGGATAACTCAGCGGCCTCAATCTGTCATAATCTTCCTGACCTGAAGAATGATTAATGTAAAATAATTTCAAACATCACAATACCAGTGGTAAAGAAGGGCAATTTAAAAATACTTTAAAAGACATGTTTTAACGATCAGTGACATCATCTTAGGTATCAATAGTTCATAGTCATACATTTTATGATCACTTGTTCTATGAAACTTTCTTATTACGTTCTTCCTGTAAGCTGAGTAAGCCATATAAAAGGAAAAACGTTTTCAAAACATTCAGTTGATATCACCATCCATGGCTTAATCTACTGGCTCAGCATTCACAAGCATGCATATGTGTAGATGAAAGAGGTCAATCCTTTTTAACTGAATTACATTTTCAGCTTTTAAACGGAAAGACAAAAGCTGACTTCGGAAGAAATGACAGTAGGCCTATAAAATAAAGCCACAAACTAAACTCAAGTTACAAGAAACAGCATCGTCACATCTCGTAATATTTGAGGATATGGCTTATTCCTTGTTGTAATATGGTCATCAAAAAGTCTGAAAGAAAAATTAGTTAGTCGTTGAGCCGCTACTGCCACTCTATCACAAATCTTTACATATTTTGTGTTTCTTCTATCCTTGCTTTTCAAACACATATCCTTTTCACCTTCCAGTCGGTTGCTTTGCTAACCTACATTTCTAAGTTGTCTCTCATCCAAGCAAAAGGCAAACAGAATGAGGGCACCCTTTCTTTGGCATGATAAAATGGTCAATATGCAAGGAACAACTGCCAGCTACTTTGTAAGGAATCTGATATCAGTTACACAGAATCTTACCTGCAGTGTCAAAAAGTCCCAGGGTGTATGGTTCACCACCAATCATCACAGTCACAGCGTAGTTATCAAAAACCTGTTAAAAATTATCAAAGGTAAAATACATATATTTAAAAAACAATCCCAAAAAAACATGATAGAATTTCCTTTCAAATTGCTGCAAAAAACATAAAAGATTAATTATCTCCCATACAACTTTGCAGCAAGTATCTCGCATACAAGAAGCAATAAACAGTGTGTGATACAAGTGCAAGTTACTGTACAGTGTAAACTTCACAACCAACCTAAACACTGTACTGTGATGTGCTGCACTGTAATGAACAAGACCTGAAAAATGTCTACTTCCCAAGACATCAAATTCCCCACAATTTTTTTCCTAAATATTTTTGTGAACAAAAGCCAAATTTCCCTACAATTGTGACAATTTCCCTCCAATTGCTAAAACTTCCTGATGAGAAACTTCCCAGATTCCCAATTTTTCAACCCACTGAAGTGAACACGGACAACTTTCTGTACAGTATAGAGCCTTTGGTATTGCTGTACAGTACACGTACCTGTATTGTTTAATGGGCTGCACTGTACAGAAGCCTTTTAGAGGTCTTGGTGTTAGATGTGTGCATGGAGAAACAAAAATGTGCAGCATGGAAAAACTAGATTTCAGGTTTTCCCCACTTGATTCATTAATTTAAGTATCACTTTATACGTCTATGGCTAGACTAATGGCATGTCACCAACAATCACTGGAATGCGACAATTGTAGTCATAAAATAAATGTGGAACAACCTGTGGTCTAAAAAGTCATTGTTCCTCTTCCACAATAACTGCTACTGACATTGGCCAGTCGAGAAAAAGGCTTCTCTAATACAGTATGCATCTGATTCATTTTATGATGGGGTTTATGGTAACCATTTGACATTGTTTTGCCCTGTCCACATAAAATCCCTCAACATGCTTCATAACAGGTGCAACTGGACGTCTCTTGGTAATTGAAACTGGAATTGTCCGCAAATGGATAGATTCGTGCACAGACAACCAGATGGAGAGACAGACAGACTGACAGACAGACAGACAGCAGTCAGCGACTGACAGACAGAGAGGCAGGGGTGGACAGATGGACTGACTGACCAAGACAGAAATAGAAGGACTGATAGACATACAGACAAGAGATACACTACCACAGCATCTGCTTTATTAGTACAGCTACTGTAGAATGATCTCTACAGGAAATAAAGTCCTTCAAAACATCACTGACTGTGCCAGTTTCACTTGCATTTGTTTTTCTTTATTTACATCTAAACCATGGAAGTTAATTCTCTACCCAAGTGAAAATTTTCCACATTACTGCACTTGTAACAAAAGTAATATTGTAGAGTATACATACACAATTACCTCAGTGTACAGAATGCACTGTGCAGCCTGCATTTCACAGCTTGTTTAATACAGTGGTCACTATTATTATATACCAGCATGACACTGTATTAATGTTTCCTTTTAAATGAAATCATACTGTAATACAGTACACACATTCACAGTGTGATACACAACAAAGGAAAGAGCTAATTACTGACAAATATCGCCAACAGTAACTTGAGAGCTCTACTGAGTTTTTTGTGTATGTTATTAAACACTTCCAAGCAAATTATTTAGTATACAGTACAGTTTTGTTGCACAGTATGACAAACACTGGTAAATGGGTTAAGGGACTGCCTTATTTCAAATCCTACATGTATGCAACATACACAATGATAAAATACACACCATTTTCATGTTTACCTTGCTTCCCATATCACTGCAACATGTTTAGGGAATTCCAAGTCAGGCCCTACATGACCAAAAATACCCCCCTGTCCCCCTCCCCCCCCCAACAGCCCACAACACACACAATTTTTCTACTTCAGTGACTTCCCCTCAAATGACTACCATACACCCAGACATCTCCTAACAACTCCCACTACAGACAATTCCCATCCATGCTAATTGCCCCAGGATCACTCACAACCCCAAAATTAACAGTTGTCCAGGTAGAAATTGTGTGAGGAAGTGATTCAGGGGGAAAATGTCAGGGATACATGTCCTTTTCCCCAAATGGGGCATTTAATCCCATTAAAATTCTTCAGACTTGTGAAACAGTATGCTTCAATGTAGCTCCTATCAATTTGACGAGCAACAGTAATTTACACCAAAGTTGTTTCATGTTGTACATGATACAACATTCCTAGCCCTTTTGCTTACATTTCTAGGAAATCCTGGGAAAAGCCATCCTCATCTTTAGTCTTTCCAACAAATCTTCTAATCTAGGTATACCACTTAAAAACGAAGTCCGCAAGTCTGTCAATCTCTACTCCCAAGTTTGAAATAAATAATGCACTGGACAAGAGAAACAATTACTATACTTACTGTAGGCACATACTCTGAAGGGAATTTGTTAGTTGTGTATGAAATGAGGAGACAGGTTTTTCCCACAGCGCCATCACCAACAACTACACATTTAATTGTCTGCATCTTTGTTTTGAAATGGGGATGACACTTTACAAATTAAGAGTAGACTGCCTCATTCACCAGCCACAGATCGGAACCAAGGACCTGGATCTGAAAGTGAGAAGGAAGTTTTAAGTGCATACTATTACTGACATTGTTGAAACTGCACAATTGCCTCGTTTAAAGAGTACAGGCAATTGCAACAGTACAACCTCATTTTGATACATGTTATAATTAAAAATCTTTACTCGTTGTTTCCTTCTATGAAAGTACCTTTTATGATTTTTAGATGATAAACAATACTGTGGACATATACTGTACATTATAAGTAAACGTTAAATGTTCCAAGGATTGGAGTGAATAAACAATTAACAATTCTATAACAAAAATATTATCACACCATTAAAAAGAGGCACATAGGAATAGAAATATTGCGGTACACTCAAATTGCGGAGACTGGCCCTTTAAATTAAGTGTAACACAGTGGCTCTAAGCTTTAAATCAACAAGGAAGCAATACTGTTTAAACTACTGCATTGCTACAGTGTGCAGTAACTACAGTACTGGCTAGGTAACTATGACAAACATACCAAGCCACAACTACAGTACAGACATACAAGTATAGTACAAGGTTTCAGTTTTCAGCACAACAGCCCCTTATGGCAGCTATCATTTGTCCAAAACATTGCTCCTACATCTGAAATTGTTGTTGCGAAATGAAATTTTTGATACCAGTATTGAAAAAAACTTTTACTTTAAAACCCAAACATTATCGCGATATTGCCGTGTCCAGTTTGTGTTCATCATTACGGCAGTATGTCAAAAGGTTCTGCACTAGCCACTGAACAGTGGTTGCAAAAATGCTACAGTACGTACAGTACCTATCGGCATGGCCACCCCAATATCGATGTACAGTAATTTGCAACCAAATAACTGCCCTGGTAAGTTAGTAATGGTGCAAAAAATTTTCCTGAGTACTGCATACTGTTATTCATATTTCCTGTAAGAGAAAGCTTCAAACTGACAAGTGAATGGCAAAGTTCCAGAGCAACATTGGTTATGGTTATGTATTTACCCGTCTTTTTTCGTTATCTTTTTTCATTAAAAGAAGTAAAGGGTTCAGAAATATTTAAGCAGAATTTGTTAGAAACATTCTGGTGAGATTTGCATTCAGTTTTTACAGTACCTGTGGTTCTCAGAATGGTAGCAGATAAAGTTATTGTATTTTCAGTGGAAAGGAAAGTTGAAGCAAGTACACATGACATCAAAACCTTATGCTTTTTAACTGATTTTCTCCTCAGTTATGTCATTTTTTCATAGTGTGAATGAATGAGAGGCTTAGGAACTTTGTCAACTTAATAATCCCCATGGTAAACTCTTATCCCTATCTGTTTTGGGGTCAGAACCATTGACTTAAAGGGAAATATTGCGTTTATTTTACTGAAAATCTACATATCTTTTAATCCAATACTAATAAATACAGAATGATAGACATTTCAAATAAGCTAGTATGGTAACTTTCTTTTCAAGAAATAAGGCTCTTACATGAAGTAATCCGGTTATTTGTGGCACAAAAGTAATTTGTTCACCTAAACTTTCAAAAATTCAAATGATGCAACTTCCATTACTCTTGTAATGCATAACATTTTGAGGAGATAAAGCTATTGCTAGAGTTTATTGGTGAGACTGAATGGTTAAGTAATGATTCCAGGTATTTTCATTGTATGCAATGTTGGTGCATTTTAAATGCAATATTTCCCTTTAACAACGAAGAAAATAAAGCATTGCTAATGCGAGGGAATACTGTAGCTTCACTCAAATTGGCTTTAAAAACTTTTAGCAACAAAAAGTTGTACCTTCATGGCCTGATATATTTTTGCTTTACACAGCCTTCTTTTAAAGACTGTGCACTGTCCCCACTGTACACTAAACATATTGCTGCTGGTACATACTGTAGTAAGCATGTGCCACATCTTTTACTGCCCAACAGAATATTTTGGTGTCACAAAATGATTTAAAAAATGAACTATCTGCCGTTTAAACAGTGTCTAATTTTATACTTTAACCAAACATTTAAACAAATTTCCTCTTAAAAAACAACAGAGGTTGAGCCTTTTTCTCACTTTACAGCAAAATGAGGACTCATGCTATTTTCATTTTTCATGGAGCCATAATTCTAAAACAACTCAATGTATTATGCTGAAATTCTCTGAGTATTTGTTCGGACCATAAAGGACCATTAGGATGAAGTTTTAGCAAAATGTGAGAGGTCCATGTCCAACCTGTCTAAAAACTGGGTCATTTGGCACGGAACGACCCCATGACATACAGTACGCTCTGCTAAACACATCAAGAGTGCCATAATTCGACTCTTCAATTTGTGCTGAATTGGTCTTTACAATCAATATTGCACCATATGTGAAATACTACAAACTATCAGTACTGTTTATACAGTACTTTTCAACAGTTACAAAAGAGTTAGAAACAGAGCTACAGTACATAACCGCACTTGGTAAGCACCAAAATGGCACTGGTAATCAAAGTTGTATTCGACTTACTCAGTGAAGGGTTTTCACATTTCAGCTGCAGGGTTACAGAATACTGGGCTTTGTTTAACGTACAGCACAGGTCTGTTCTTCCCCAAAACTAAAGGGGATGGTACTGTAGCACAGTATGAATAGATGACATGGGGTTTAATTAGTATTTAACAGAAAGACCTGCATCGTATGAGACATACCTGTAGCAGATTGTTACTGTACTGTACATAACACATACATACGAAATGTGGAGCTTACAGCTACCATGTTGTGTGCACTCACTGTAGCCCAGCAGGACTGTTTACAAACATTTAAAATGTGGATTCAAGAGAAATACTGTACCACAATCTATCCTCTGATTGGTCAAATTTCAGTGCTCTCAATGTCTCCTCAGCTTCAACTTTCACTTGCTCAGTTAAAAAATGCCCCTTACATCAATTTGGGACTAGTCCGTGTCACAGGCCATTGGAAGGTACTGTAGGCTATTCTGTTTTGTTCATTGAAAATTTGGGGATTTTCAGTGAATGATCCCTAGATCTCCACAAATAGGTTTTAAAAGCTGGTGCATACATTGCCAAGATCATTGTCCAAGGTCAATATAGCAAACTAGTAATACATTACACAACTGATTCTAAGTATGGACAACGTTCAAACACCAAAGAACATTTACCTGTATACTGACTGTTTAATCGTTTAGGAGAAAAAATGAAAATAACAGCCATATAATACAAGAGACCATTTCAGTCCAGTTATCAGTATCATAAATACAGCTCCTTACCTGAGAGTATGTTAAATCTATAAAGACTAGTGATTGACAAAGAAAATGCTGGCAAAAGAAAGTTTGGTGTAGAGGTTGGGATTGTTGGAATCATTTGAAATTTCTTCACGATAACTCCATGTCGAATAATGAATTCTGTGATGAAACCATTACACTACAGCTACAGTAATCCACGCCAAAGAATGTAACTTAGTAAGAACATACTGTAATTAGGGGCTGGAGACTGTAAG
>WURT03040984.1:0-22284 GCA_009936505.3 Holothuria glaberrima
TATGCCATGAACAGGATAACTGTGGTCAACATTGTGAAGGGGAGCGGTGGTGTCCCAACGAGTTTTGTCCAAGATTGCAGTAATTCACAGACAGCTGTTGCTGAGGAATACCTAGGTTCCTGCATCACTCATATTAAGTAGGAGTTCCGACTCCATGAATTCAGAGTCACAACTACTGCTGTTGGTCCACAGGTATCCAGCTCGAAACATATATTGGAGCTGCCTAAGGTCTACTTCAAGGTTCAAGGTTACAACACTCGCACAAAGTTAAGACCACGATCTACTTGCATGAGGTTCCAAGGTCCCTCATCTCATGTGCTAACTTAGAGGGTACTTAAGAAAACCAGGAAAAGCATTGTACATCATTTTTTTAAATATTGTAGAAGCAGTATCTCATATTCATAATACCAAGCAAATGGCACAGTCTATGCCTTACTGATAACACCCTACAATGTCAAACAAGACTATAGTTCAATGGTTTGTCAAACCTCCCTCCCCCCCCACACACCTGAGTTCAGCCATGATCAAATTGACTTATCGCCCCCTGTGGGCTGGGGGTAGTATGCCCACAGTATTCCCAGCCTGTCATAAGAGGCGACTAAAGGGAAGGACTTTCACGGTATTTGAACTGTATTTGAAACCGAACTTGAACTTGAACCATATTTGAACTTTACTTTTTTGTCTACTGTAGTTGACACTATACAACACATTCGTGTTGGTGTCGTTAAATCTCATCTAACTAACACACTGATTTATTGATAGTCTACTTGTATCCAGCTTTGCTGAATATACCTGTGTTTCAAATAAAATGTTCAAACCCCAGTTTTAAAACAGGTAGAGGAATTCACTTGATGTAAAGGTTTGCTAGATACAGTACAAACTAGGTGGGCTGGTATACATATGGAAGTTACATCAAATGTTTACACCTGCTATGAATATACAGTATGAGCCAAATGCCAGCAGCATTTTTTTTTTTTTTAATGGCATACATGTACCCATTCATTTCACAAACTTCCTAGAAAAGTGTTGTATTAAGCAATGTATTGTTGCCATGTAGATGTTTAACCTGACACTTTCAGAGTAGAGACACACGCACATGTATATATATCCACACATTAACCCAGATCTTAAATTGATGCCCCCTACATGTGAACTTCAAAATTAATACAGGGGTTATATTTTAATACTTGGGAGTAGTGTTAATTTGATAAGTCATGTGAAGTAATGTACTTAATGTCTAAAATTTCAAAAACATGTGTTGCAAAGCTTTAAAAATTAATCTGAATGATCCAACTCCTGTCTCCACTGGATACTTCTTCACTCAATTAAAAATGGTAGATAGCACAATATTTTGTGACATCATTTTTGTGCTACTAAAGTTACTGTCTTTGTTTTTCTTTTTTTTTTTTTTTTTTTTTTATCAAAGCTACTGCAAATTGCACCAAAATGTGATCATTGACTCACTGTTATAGGGTGACTTGAATATATACAAGCTCTTCTTCCACATACCATGTTTTGCAAGAAAACAGGAAACTTCCCAAGGTCATATAAACATTTTACATTCAAAAGAAACCAAAGATAGGAAATGTGAGTTTTACATGAAGGACATTAAAAATTATTGTGCACAATGGACTATTCAAAATCGAGAGGATAAATTTCAACATTTTGTATCCAAGCAACAGAATTATGCTATGAAAATGACAGTTGGAATAATGAGGTTCATTTTACAACCTCTATAGTATTCTTGTAAGTCTGGACTTAACTACTTCAGGTACAAAAACAGCTTTAGAGTGTAACTTACTTGCCTTGAACAAAGCACAAGTAATTACTGTGTAAATGATTAGGCCTACAGTAACAAAATAATCAAATAAGTATTTCATCATTAAATGAATGAATTAATGGCTGGAACTTTCTGGGTTTTATTTAGTACAGGTATTAAACTACTAAAGGTAACAGTTTGCCTCTAGGGTGTGATGATACAAACCACACACAGTTCCTGTCTTGATTTATAGAAAATGATTTTATAATATAAGTTTATTTAATTGACAAAAAACTGTTACAATACCATTATAAACCTGTGAAGAATACACCACCTTAAAATTGCTGAGCAGTCAACTTTCTTGAAGTGTTCAGTCCGTATGCAGTTTTAGTTTACTTTTGACAGAGATCTCATGAAAACTTCTACACATTGCTTCACGACATATGATTTCGTAAAAGTACTTATTTAATTTATATGTTTCGTACAAATTAAGGTAATGACGTATGCCATCTTTCACAATGGCAAGTACAGTAGCTTTGTACGGGATGATTTTCACAGCTTCCAGCTTTGCGACCAATATTTTACCCAACAGAATTTGGATACTTTCAAATATGAAGAGACGATTGGCTGAATATAGATTCTAACAACATTTATTTAACTTTAATAATGACAACACAGACAATAATATTCAGATAACTGTGCAAATGTTTTGATAACCAAGGTTAATGATTGTTTCATCTTCATTTGGAATAAAGCTTAATAAAGTCAAACATAAAATTTTGTCAAAGTTTTCAAGCTGGGATTACAAATATAGGACTGAAACCATATCAGCTGAAGTGCCTTTTTACTTTTAAAGAAACATAAAGGCCTTTGAAACGCACAAAGAAAACACTACAAAAGCTACATGCAAAAATAAATGAGGGTACTACATTACTACCATGGTAAAGTTTTCATTTTAAAATCAACAATCACTTTTTGGTAAATTTAATTATGCAATACAATGCCATTCAAATCAAAACAGCAGTACCATAAATTTTCATAACAGGATTCTGGAAAGGTAACTTTCACTGTGGTATTAAAATTATTTTTCCTGTACCCCTACACCTATTGTGCAAAAGTTATTTATTGTTTTTTCTCTTATAATTAATTAAAGTTAATATTATCCTCTTCTGTCATACTACAAGTAATAAATTCATTCAATTTAGGTGCTTTCTTCAAATGAATCCTCAAAACTACCATTACCAATGCCAGTACCTTTTTAAACATTCACTTTATACCAATAAAACCTTTCTTTAAAATAACACCCAAAATAATGCCTTCTTTATCTAACCCCCACCCCCTCCCCCTCCTGTTTTCCATCATATCTGCTAAGCAATTAGGAGTTTTTTATTAAAAGGCACAGTCTTCCATTGAAGATCGGCACTAATTCCTTGGCCCTAAGCCTGAACCCTTAAAATACAAGATATTTCATACGTACGTACAAGAGTACAATTTTTATTTCCTCACAACAAACCCAGAGCTAATTCTGTGACGCAGGCAAAAGCCAGACAAGGGTATCAAATAGGACAACAAAGCTCAGGGGGAAGATATTTTTCAGAGGTATGGGGCAAGATATGTAAGTACTAAGACAACAGCAATTTTTGTTTTAAAATTTTTCAAGGTGACCAAAATTTTTTACAAGGCACTGCCACCCTGTTCCCCTCCCGCTTGACTTCAGGCCAGCTGTAAAATTAGTGCTATTAACACTTTCCTCACTTAATAGATTCTACTGTAAATGATCTATCTGGTTAAAGGAAGTGTCCACACAGGCAACAAAACCTCTGCACACATACTGTAGCATTAGCAGTCGAGTTGAGTAACGCTCATTTTAAGTTTCTCTAAAACTATCCAGTAAGGCAATATGTCACACATCTCAAGAAGTATAGGCTTTAGGCCAGCTACTCAATTGTGCACATAGTAGGCTGTATGGCATGCAACTCTATGGTCAGTCACATGAAAAGCATGACACACACAAGTCCCCTCTGTGGGGCACCTGCTTGTCTGAATTGAGTGCTAAATTAACAGGTTCCTCTTAAGCCAAATGCACACAGACCACAGAAAACATGAAACACGAAACAGAAAATGTGTTTCATGTTTTTTGACGTCCATGTGCATTGGACAAAAACAAAACAGCACTTCGCAAAACAAATGTTTAGCTAAACGAGTGTTTCGGACAAAAACTTTTTTGTCCATCGCACACGGGCTTCAGAGCGAGAAAACACGAAACCTGTTTTCTTTTTTCGTGTTTCGTATTTTCTGTAGTCCCTGTGCGTTTGGCTTTAGAAAAGAGGAAATTATGCCTCTAGAATGATGTGACCCAAAGAGCTTAGGCCCAGATTCAGTGTTTTGTATGCCTAAGGCCTGGAAAGGACTATTTAAAAGTAAACATATTCCTTAAAACTGAGTGTTTTCTTAAGCCCTCTCTCTCTTTGTCAACTCCCACTTTCTTGGTAGGCCTTTTGTTCACTGATCCCTGTGCCTTTTGGGCAATTTGGTCCTGCCTGCCCAAACAACATTATTGATAGAAGGTAAACTGCAGCAATTGAAGAATGATGATATTAAGTATCAAAGTTCACACACACCTAAACCATGTAAGTCTAAGGTAAATACTTCCATGCTACTGTAAATTAAAACCAGGTGATATTTTCAGAATCTGGGTGCACATATCACTACCTTCACAGGAATTAAGCCTGAATAATTGTTATCTTGGGTCAAGGTGGACTTTTGAAGCAGCTTTTAATATACAGTAACCAATCCTATATAGTCTTCTGTTCAGGGATCTCAAACTTCAGATGTCAGCTGCACTGACCCCAACCTAGTTTTCAAATATCCATAGAATTGTCTATTCTCCTAGGATGTCCAACAAGTAAGGCCTTTCTCAGCATTTGGTTACAAACTGAGCCATTAAACCTCATCTAACTACTGTAACTAACTCAGCATGCAATTAAAACCCTCAGTTGTAATAGAACATAACAGACATGACCACAGAGTTATTCAGGAACCCATGCAATGTTGTCACTACTGAACAAATTTCTTCATGATCTTCAGGAAAGTCACATCATGTGAGCTATTAATAGAGGTACTGAAGATATTGTACAGTATTAAGCAGCCTTTAAATACGGTCCTGTTTCTCTTCTTTCTTCTTTTTTTTCTTTCTTTCTTTTTTTTCCTTTTTTCTTTTTTTCTTTTTTCTTTTTTTTCTTTTTTTCTTTTTTTTTTCTTTTCTTCTACTCACTAAAAAATTAATTATTCACAAAATGTTAAATTTAGTTACCAACAACTGAAATAGTATACCCTGGTATCCCAAGTCATGAATGGCTACTTTGAATCATGTAACAATAGTTTTTAAGTAACTGAATTATTTGGCCTATAGGCCTGTCTAAATAACACATTGGTGTACCTTAATTGTGCAAAACTTATGTTCCGAAAGGCAGGTCTGTAACCTTGGAGACTTAACAGGTTAAGGTGGTTTCCAAATGTGGTTGAGGCATCTACTTGTCCCTTTAAAATAACACCAAAGAAAAAATACCAGAGAATTCCTTAGTTCATTGTGATATTTATGTTTGTAACAAGTGTACAAGTCATCATTCCTTACGTACTGTACTGTAGGTGTATGTGGCTCCCCCTCTCCCTCCTTCCAATTGGACAGCAAATTTGCTCTTGTCAAGTAAACATGCATTGGTTTCAGGCAAAAGTTTTGCAGCCCCCCCCCCCTCCCTCCCCAAACTAGTCTTGTTCTTTCACCATGTTTCCTTAGTTTTACATGTAGGACATATCAAACAATTTGATAGATTCTCCTTCAGGATTTTCAAGAATTTTAATGCAGTTACAGCATTTGCCCTTTAAAGAGAAAATGCAGTCGCCCCAAACTGAATGAGTTAATACCGGGTTATCCTTATTAATGAATGGCCCTTTTAAATCATGTGATGACAATTTTGTAACTGAATTTTTAAATGTTTATATAATAACCCCTTTGCTCACCTTGAGAATGCTACAGTATCTTCATGTTCTAAACAGGGGCATAACCAGACTTTCATCTGGGGGATGAGGTGTCACAAGTTCAAGTGGGGGGGGGGTACGCAGTAATGACACTACCTAAGTGGAGCACCACCATCGGTTAGCACATACCGTACAGGGAAATTTTTGGATCAAAAGGCCTCTCAGATTGCAGGAAATGGCACTTCCCAGTCTCTCTGGCCTTGTGAGTTTCAGCTAAGTATCCTTTATTTTTGTCTTGTACAAATTTTCCCAAATATTTTTTTTTTTGTCTAAAACAGCAGATACTTGCAATAGAAATAAGAGATGTGTAACATTCTGTTCATGTGTCAACATAAGTTTGGGGCGACTGCTTAATATTAAAATATATATATCCCTCTCAAGTCAGGCTGTCAGCAAAAGCTCTTTGAATGAAACCAATTACATGTAAAAACTTTATGAGTTTATGATTAGAGTTTATCTCAAAGCAATGACAGTAACCCAAGTTGGCATGCCAATGAATACCCTCATCTATACACAAAATGATACTTTTACTTGTTGAATGTGTTTCAGAAGTATATTTTTAATGAAAGTGCTCATAGTAACCTATGCCATTGTGACCTCATGCCATTACTAAAGAGACAGGAGACAACACACTGTTAAATTAGCTACAACTGGTATTTCTAAACAGACAGTTTTTTTCAAGTAAGTATATTCACTGCGCTCTGATTAAACTTAACCACAATAAAGTCTTAAGACTCAAAAAATAAATCCAACAGCCTGACAACTTTTACCAGTATAATAGTAGGTTCATGAAAGCAAGGTGGTTCGGGAGTGGTAGTGAGGATAACTATACCAGAATCAGCCCCCTCTTTAAAGATTATCATCAATATCCAGGCAAATCCTGAACAGTAAAATCACAAGCAATGTTCATATTACAACATAAATAATATAAATCACAAGGGGTCCCTTAATCCCTCCCACATTTCAAAATTGGGATGCATTTTTCAAATATGTGAACACAACTCCATTTTACAATTTCCATGTGGATAATTTAGGCTGGCTTTATGAAAGAAAGAATTGCTACACAGGGATATATTTTTCACTGGGTTCTTATTTTATTTTTATTTTCTCATTTCTTTATTTTTTCTTTATTTTTTTAAGAATTTTGACTGGACAAGAATCATTTCAACAATATTCAGCCAAATTTCTCAAAGAATCATAAAGTTCTACCATGGAGACTAAACAATTCTTCATCAAATAATCCTTAACAGCCCCAAGCATGAGTCACATACATGGGTAACATTTATATAACATTAACATCACAATAATGCTTTGTGACTGCTTCAAGCTGCAAGGAAAACTGAAATGGAAGCTAAGATCCTCTTTAATCAAAATCAAGAGGTCCACTCAAAGGGAAATTTTGTTTATATTGTTGACTTGAAAAATCTGTCTATCCATCACAGTGAAACTTGTCTGCCCCTCAAATATATTTTATGATCTCCCCTTCATTGCTTTACGAGTCTAATTTCTTGTTCATAGACTGAACATTTTTAAATGACCACAACTTAAGAGATCCATCCCACTTTATAAACCATATTGAAAGATACCCTCAACTTTTGATAGAATAGGCCCAAAATATTTTTTTTACAATTCTAGTAGTGCTTATCCCCTATGCTTTCAAATTTTCTCTAACTTAAAGGACATATTGCAGTCATCCCAAACTTAACTTTGAAACAACAGCTAACTTTCACAAATTCCTTCTTATTTTTCTTCCTAGTATCTTTCATATTTCAGGACTTAAATATTGCATATTTATGTTTAACCAAGGAGTTACTCCTAAATTTCACAATTCAGTAAAATATTGTCACATGATTCTCAAGAGCCATTCATGAAAAAGGATAGACTACTACACTAATCCAAATGGGAGTGGCTACATTTTCCCTTTAAACACTAGCTGCTTTGTTCTGGTCAAATGAGAGCAGTAGTTTGTACTGTTAACCAAAAACAGCAATATCTGTTTGAAGAACTTTTCCAGTATTTAAGTAGGAGCCATGAATGTGTTTCTGACCCTCTCAAATGTAACCTGTATTTAGTAATCTGTATATATGTATGGCAGGGGTGTGGGGAAGGGGGGAGGAAAGATAGCCCACCATTTCCAGCAAAGCCTGGCACATATTAGTCAACTGACATTCCACCTTCCCCTTGCTACATTTCACTCTATATGTATGCTTGCAGGAAAATCTACTGAGATTCTAGCTAGATCTGAAACATCTCCAAAATCAAAAGAAATTGCTACACATATAATATAAAAATTCTGGGGACATGTCCCTAGGGAACCCCCCCCTTGGCAAGTACCTCCTGTGCTTCCCAATTCAGGGACCTGCAACTCTCTGCAATAGTACTCACAAGAATCCCCAGCACAGGTCCAGGGGTAATACTTTCATACTGTCTACAGATGAGTGTTGTACTGATATCACAAGAAATTGATACGCCCATTCCGACATTACCAATATAGATACATCAATTCTCAATAATGGGCGAAACCAATCCAATACTGAAATTTGAAAAATGATGGTACTGCACCTTGGATCACTGAACCTTGAGCACCATTTCATAGATTTGTGTCCCTTAGCTTCATGAGGTAAAATACTGAGATTTACCGCAAAATAGTAAACTAATGTATTATTTTATGAATTATTAGATGAGAAATATCGATTGTGCTATATTAGCATACTGATCTTGAATGCTGATAATCCATCCAGCAGTACTCCAGATCTCAAATATTCCTACTTAGTATGAATCTCTCATAATCTGTGGACCGACTACATAGCCAAGTGGTTAGAGCATCCGACTCGTAGCCGGAAGGTCTGAGGTTCCAATCCTGGCCGGGTCATACCAAACACTTTAAAAATGGAACATAAGCAATGGAGTAGGGAAAACAAGCCAGTGGCCACAACTGGAAAAAAGGTTGTGGCCAGCCCAACTTCAACCAATTGGTTAGAAACTGAGCGGTAAAACCCCATTTAACTAACTCATTATCTGTGTGTGGATTTGTAATATTCTTACCGAGCCACAGGCTCATAGAATTGGGTAGCACTCCATTCTGGTTCACTGAGTTTAGTGCATTGTGCATACCCCACCAGTGCAGACGCCGAGCCAGCACATGACCTGAGTGCAATCAATATAAAGTATATTCCATAATATACAATCATATACAATACACAATTTTTACCATTTACCTTTTATGTGCTGTAAAGCACTGGGCAAACCAAAAAAAGGAAAAAAAAGAGGCAAAGTACTTGGCAAACAGAACAAGAATAAAAGCTAAGCATAGCTTTGCTTTCAATTATCTAAAATTACAGACCTTTCTGTCAGAGGTCAAGCAAGCAATCCCAATAGCATAGAACACACATACAGCTCACAATTTATACCATTGGGATGGTAAAGAATTGACTTGAATAGGTAACTAAACAAATAGCTCCCACAATAAACCTCAATTAACGATTACTACGCAAACTGAATAACAATGGATAACAATATATACCAGCAATATACTTGATAAAATGCACCAACATGTTCCAACAGTGCTGTCTGCATTGTAAGATGGCTCTCTCAAAGTGTACTGCTAGTGATTATTTTACTGTAGATTTTCATGATCCCAACCATAGCCCTTACTAAATATTCCCCAACATAAAAGAAACTTGTTCCAGATGATATTTTGAAGAACAAGTTAAAAGATGCATATTCCTGCACAGACAGTTCTCAACATGAGAATTAGTTGAATTTATCAAATTTTCTAACAAAGTACTGTAGGCTTGAAGTAAAGAATATCCTTACTTCACACTGATAAAAAGATGCAATGTTTTGCTTTAAAATGGTACTCTTCTTTTTCAAAATCTCTCACTTTTAGTTTTATGTTTGTAATATGAACAAACAAATTAAAACAAAACACCTGTCCAATAATGCCAGGAATTAATGCCATCACTTTTATTTTTTATTGCATCTAGGAATTGCATGCAAATCAAATTTCACAAGAATTAAGTTGCTGCTTTCATTAGAGACAAATGTCTGCTTGAACCCCTCATTACAGCGTGGTACAAACCAGCAGTTCGTAATAAAAACATTTATAAGGTTGAAATCGTTTGATTTATTACAATGAAACCATTCTTCCTTCTATTAAGAATTAGATAACTGTCAAATTCCCCCATTTTGTAAATTCAATGCCTCCCACACAGCAGAACTCGATTTATGATTTATTTTATTTTTCCCTTAATTAAAAGATAAATGACATTTTTAACAATTAAGAAATGACATTTGCCTCTTATATAGTGATACTTTTGCACGCTATACTCATCTGTTTCATTCATTTTTTTTTTTTTTTAGTATTTTTTTCTTGGTTGATCCGTGCTCCTGCTGTAAATTGTACCTCTATGAACATGCTACTTCACAGCAGGGCTCCAGTCAGGATTTCACATGGAAGCCCATGTGTGCAGCATGGGGAAGGACATCCAGGTAAGGGGTGCAAGTAATCCCCTTCCTGTGAAGCCACCCCCTTTGCCATTTATCCTGTAACTTTTGGCCCTTCTTCCTTACAAATTGTTGAATATTTCCATTAATCTTTGTACCCACCAATGAATTGAAATATGGGTAATTTTACGGTACGGTACTGTTCTGAACGTAGGTCATTTACTGTACATGCTGCCAAACTTCTATGACAACAAAAGAGCATCAATAAATTTGTTTTCCATTTCTTAGCAGCTTAAATTCAGATAGTAAAGGTTTTCATTGGTGAACCAACATCTCCAATCAATCACATTTATTTCACCCCTTTTCCTACTGCTAAGGGAAAAATAGAGATAAAAAATGGGGAAGGGAGTGGACCAAAATGTTGAGGTTTTCCCTGGATTAAGCCTTGCTTCTAACAGTTACAGCAGAAATCATGCTACTACTGTACCTCCAAATGTCATATTAAGTACCTCATTATTCAGTAACTGAGTCACCATTTTACCTATTTTAAAGACATATTTTCAAGCTATAATTCATGAATTCTTTGTCCAGGTAAAAGACCTGCATGCTCCATTGCACAAAGATACACGTATGATTTTAAGTGCAGATTAAAACATGGAGACTTTTCTTCAAAATGAAAAACCCGAGGGAGATTATATCAAAATGCCCTTGAATCAGCCGTAATCCTTCTACTGTAAAGTATACAGTACAGTACCCGATTAATCCCCTGAGAACCCAGGCACACTTATTCATCCTACCCTGGATGCTACACACAGCTCAATAAGCTAGTTCACTTTACGAGTGCACGTGCCCAACATGGAAACGTGTACAGGGTATAAATGAGACAATTGCTCATAGCCCTAGTGTTACAGTCTTCACCTAAACTCTATTACTCTTGGAAAACTGAACCAGTTCTCTCCATTTTTGGATGATTTCATTGTTTTATGTATTATGGGGGTGATATTTGTGAAGTTCTGTGTTTACCAGGTTGAGCGCTTTCCTTATGAGAGCTTTCAAGAAATATTTCATACACTTTCTATATTGTGCATATCTGTGTTTGTACCCCTTTGACCTTTGACATATCCTTACCATCACATCATAAATAAAATTAACTCTTACTGTGAAAAGGCTTAAAATTCAGCTGATAACTGAACACTACAGATATTCAGATACTTAAACACTGTATTACAACACGTCCTGTACGTCCCCTGCAGTGAAATATTCTGATTCCGAGTTAAACTGTTCTGACACATACCCAAATACCAAGGTCAACCCACCCTACAGCACAGTATATACAACTTTTGAAATGCTTTAAGCTTAAGCCGAAAGCGTGACACAAATGCAACTGACTGTTGACTTTTGTAAGCTGATACATCATTACAGTATATAAAATATTAAGGAGAAATGTCCTTCCGAAATTATTATTTGAGGAAAATCATAGATCTATGGAAGATAAACTGATTTGACAGAATGTCAAAGATACTGTCAATATTACCAAAGAACCAAACCAAAGGACTTTAGGGTAACAGGCAAATTGGAAAAGTATCTTCTCTTATTATTTATTAAATACCTTCTTAGGTTTACTTTAAATATTGTAGTCCAGTGTTGGCAAAAGGTGTCAGAATTTGGGAAGGTCTGGGAAAAGAGGTACTAGACTCTAACATGGGAGATCTTAAAAAATATATATAAAAAGTCAACTTTTCCCACAACAGGATTTCCCAACAGGTGCCAGAATTTCCTGCACATGAGTTTAAACTTGAGGGATTGTAAAGTTAAGAAAAGTGTGGGAAGCATTGCAACTAATGCAAAATTTTGTACTCGCAAACACAGACACTCCACTTAATATACTGATGCCACAATATACTCACCCAACAAGTCTGGTTACAGCAAGGGCATAGCTAGGAAGAAATTTTAAGGGGCCCAGGTACCTAACAGGGGGTCACAGCATTGATCGCTGTCCTGGGAATTCTTGCACATTTTACTTGGACACAAACTATTTTTGGGTGGCCTAATAAACATCTGGTGGGCCAGGCCCCCAAGTCCCCGGTACCCCATAACTACAAGCCTGGTTAAAAATAACAACAGGATAGGTTATGAAAATTAATTGATAGCTGTTTGAAAGTCTGCTTTAATTTTCATATGTCTCTCTCAAAATACATTTTGCACTTTTTGCCAATTTCATATTCTGGATACCAGGCTCACAATTATTAGAGCATCCTGCCTACACATGCATGCATTTAGTGTGTATAAAGCTTTGACAATTCTGGAGAGTCTGACTGTAGGCTCGCAATCTGGGAATAAAACCCTGGGGTCAGGAAGTCTATAAAATTGCTTGTCATTTACAAAAAATATAGCTGAATATTTTCTATCTGTTTTGTTTGAATTTTTCTAGCTGTAATAAAATAAATTACAAAATGTTTGACACACCTTCTTGGGATCCCATGGTCAGTATGATACTCAGACTTGAAGTCAAATCTTGTAACCACATTTATCCAAAGTAAGTCTTTTGAACTTTGTTCTCGAAATGTTCTGGTAAATGGTCTTTTTTCTTATTATGTATTATTCAAGACCAAAAAATATCCATCACTATGAATTGGAAACTGAATCTAATAGTCATCATAATTTTGTTTCTGGGTTTCCAAAGAATTAAAAAGTGCACTGTTCTAAATTCTATATATTTGAGAACTCTCAAAACACCTTCTCATTGAAGAAACGATTAAACCCAAGTCTGGTTACTTCCCATGTCCTTGAATATGTTCAATTTGTCGCCAGCAGAAAAAACACAATTGTCCCAGCTACCTTGAAGCACACTTTAAAAGTGCCTTTTAGTGTGTTATTAGGGCACAGTAGTTAGGCTGTGTAGCCTAACCATTCATTTTAGATGCACAATGACAATGGGTGTAGAATTACCAAAACAGAATTACAAAATTCTCTACCATAATAAGGTCAGGGAGAAGTTGGTGAAAAAATAACACTGAATTCGCTTCATTAGTTCAAACAGCTGCCACCGCGTTTTTCCAATTCATGGTGTAAAGTACTTAGGCATGGTCCACCACACATTGACTTCCATGAATCTAAAAGTAAGTCAAGGAGACGAAAGCTTTGATAACTTTAACAAAGACAGGACCATGGCCGTGAACTTGTCCTCCTTACAATTCTCATCCGAGTGTGTGATTGTATAAATACAGTGGGTGCCTCAAGGTGGACAGGATATATAAATGCTTACCTATCTTTTCTTTTGTGTTTTGAGTGGGAAAAGGACCTTGAAATATTATAAATCAGTAATCTCTTTGAGCCGTTCTAAAAACTTGTACGTAAGAGCTACAGATTTGCGACGTGTTTCAATATCAAGTAAAGCTTCTGTGTGTCAAGATGGACGACTGCATTTTAAGTTTGATTTAGCAAAAAGCAAAATTGCTTTTTATCATCCTTTAACGGATTTCAGAAATTTCTTCAGTTTGCTTCACTAGAGATTAAATACACTAGGACGTATAAGAAAGAGTAAATCTACAAGGGATAACTTAGAGAGAAAGTCAAACATAAGCTCCGAGCACTCAAAAAACTTATAGTACGCCATGTGACATAATGTTTAAATGGGGATCCATTATTCACGACTAAAATAGCATAATCTGGTACCATAATGTATCCCAAATGTATAATAAAATGTTACACCTAATCCCCCTTTTTAAAAAGCTTTCAGTAGATATTCCATCCGTAAGTTTGTCAAAGGAAAAAACTTTATGATTTAAGTTCAAAAAAATAAACAAAAAAAAAAAACATCTTCAGATTTGATACATACAGTGTTCAAAGCTGAAAATAATCATAGGAATGTCAAGTCTGCCATAGAGGAGGAATTTAGGGTTTTCTATGGTGCCCTCAAGCTCAGAAAGGGTACCATCCTGGTGCTTACAACTAATGCCAGACTGTATCTATGCACAGCATTTAGGGTAAACACATATGGGTAATTACTAAGAAAGCAGACAAATAAAACCAACACATTGCCACCTGATTTATGAAATCATTTGTGAAATAAATTTGAATTGAATTGATATACTGTACTATGGAAATGTAGTCTACTGTGTGAGCAGGGAGCTGACAGGGATCACTACAGTATCATGCTGTTTGAACATCTTGCAAAAGCAGTGAAATCACCTGACCTACATACCTAGAGAAGGGCATTGTACTTTAAGGATCAGTCCTTGGACATGATGACCTGTACACCTACCTACGGCTACTTCCACCCTATTCAAATATTACAGTAGGACTGAAAAGGTGGCTATCAGCTAGTTTTTAAGAGGTGGGGGTTGGTTGGGTGATCACCTCCCCAATAAACCCAAATTCCAACAAAATATTGACACTCTATTTATAATGACAGTTAACAAACTCTTCTAAAATGTCCTTAAAAAAGCAGTGTCGGGAAATCTATGGCATTTGGGATGCTGTCTTATATCGGTAAGAAGGTAGTACAGTAGTACTTCCATGGTCTCAGCCATGACAGGAATGAAACAAGTTTTTTCCCCTCCGAGCTCTGCTTTACAAGCGACCCCATATAGTTCCTGGATAGCCTACAGTAGATGCCACTGTAGGGTGCCTAAAAAAGTCAGAGGTGGTCAATTTTTGAATTTAGGCCAAACTATATTAGGTATCCTAGAGCAGCTGTATTGGGACAAGGACAAAGGGGCGATACCGAGGGCACAGGATCATCCCCCCAATTTTTGAGAGATTGCCCATTGACTTTGATTTTTCACACAGGAAATTATTTGAAAATGGGGTCATGTCCTCCCACCCCCCCCCCCAATACGGAGAACAAATCATAGCCAATGGACAGGGAGGTGTTTCTCTAAGGAGCATCCCCCTGCCTGAATCATGGCGCAAAGTTTGAAGTGTTTCAGGGTACACACAACTCAATAAAACATCTTCAAAAGAGAATGAACCTTCCCGACTTGAAGTAGTGTAACTGTGACCATCCTTCTCCATGATTGGCTCTATTCAATCATGTCACATGACAATGTTTTTGAAACTGAAATTCTGTTAATTTCAGGCAAAATAATCATTCTATTAGGTTCATTTTATATTACTCAATTCTGAGGTTACAAGCATCATGAAAGATACCTTTTTTTTAGGAAAATAAAAGATTCTTAAATTATTAAAGTGAATGAATCAAAATAAAATTTGGAACCACTGATTATTCCCTCTAAAGGGTATGATACCTCATACAAGTCAACCTTAAACTGAAATAAATAGACACCTACTAATCCTATTCACTCCAGACTATTCAGCCTATTCATCTCCCTTCAGTTGTCTATTCAACTCAGTTTGAGGTAGCCTTACATGAAGTATCTCCCCTCTAAAGGCAATAGAGCTCGGCAGTCGCCCCAACATATTATTTGAAAAATCAGCAATCAAGCAAATCTGCTCTTATTGCACTACAAGCACCTCTGAAGACATTTTGAACATGTACTACTAGGTAAAGCAAGGAAAAATTCTCCTTGAATTCACAAATTCACTAACAAAAATATTGTCACATGATCAAAATAGGCCATTCATCAACTAGAGTGATGGGGCATACTAACTCTAATTGGAGTGACTACAGTTTCCCTTTAAAGATATCCCAATTAATTGTGACATCGATTATTTTATGCAGACGAGACCATTGATACTCTACACACATGGTCCAATAAGACTGTTATTGATCAAACTGGTCGTAAAGCACAATGGTCTTCCCAAAACTAGACTCAAGGTTACATAATCTGCAAGTGCCAATTTTCACAGAAGTACCTCTTCATCACCTTTGCCCTGTCACACTAATTTCTTTTCATTCTAAACTATACAATTTGTGTTGTGTCATTTAGTCCTTGAGCTCAATTATAACAAGTATATACTTCAAGTTACTCAATTCTGCATTAACAAGTGTATTTAGTGCATATGTATACTGTTAGTGTTGCATGATTCTGCAGCTTTTTCTAGAACAGGGTAGGGCACACTTTTGAACAAAATCAGCACTTCAAAGAGTTTCAATATAAACACATAATTGTTCTCATTCTGCCACCCGCACAATGCAATTGCTACGTGCAAGTATTCATGTGGTTATAAATATTAATTGAAGGGCATAAGCAGTTGCCCCAAACTTACTTTGAAACAACAGCTAAATTTCACAGATTTCTTCTCATTTCTCTTTCAAGTAGCCTACAGTATGTTTCATGATATTTCAGGACTTAAGTATTGCATATTCAAGGTAAACGAATGTGTTACTCCTCATAAATTTCACAATTCAGTGAGGACAATATTGTCACATGATTCTCAAGAGCCATTCATGAAAAAGGGCAGACTTACTACACTTATCCAAATTGGGCTGACTGCATAAGCGTATACTTGCATCCTACAGATAAACTTTCTGGCAATCTTCTAAACCTTTATACTTGCAATTTGACTTTGCCTTAGTAAGCAGCCTGGGGCCACAATCATAACAGCTCCCTCTACTTCTGTCAAACAGGGCTAGCATCTTCACACTGACTGGAAGATTCCCTGAATAGTATCCCAAAGATGTTGTATTTTATATTCTCATTTTAAGTATCCCCCACTGGATAAATCCTGTTTTGTAGTGTACTCTGCAAGCACAGTAAGCCTGCAGAGCGAACACATTTTCTATGACAAAACCAAGATCCTCAGCCCCTGCATGCACTGTAGGCAAAAATATTTCACTGGCATCAGAAAATAGAAAGCTGGCAAACATGGCCACCAGGTAATTGGGTCAATGACAGCAACTAAATATGTATTATGAAGAAGAGCATTATTGTATAATTCAATTGTGACTGTTTATTCAACAGAATTGCATAGGAAGTTGCAGAGAAAACTTATATTCAATTTTGTGCACCCTTTGCAAGAAGTATTCATAAAACTGCAAAGCCAAGCAGTGCAAAACAATTAATACACTGACCTAATCTTGTTTGCTTTAGTGTTTAAATCACTCACCTTGAACAATATAATACAGCATTGACTGCTACAATTGAAGAACCTCTTTGAACACGTTTTAAGTTTGACAGCTGCTTGCTGTTTAAAGACATGAACTCCTCACATGAGCTTGGTTTACACATCATACTGTAGCCTTGCAGGCTCACCAGGACATGGCTTTAGGCAATAAAACTGGTTTGTGTCAGCACAAGGAGGAGCTTTATATGCAGTTATGGGAGGAGCTACAAGTTACATAGTTAGGAGAATTGGAACTGAAAACAAAGAACAAAGAGCAACATCAAAGTGAACTACGTATTTTACAGCTAATGGTATTGACAGCCACTACCACCTCCAATAATTATGGCAGCCATAGCTGAAGGCAAGAATGGAGCACCATTTGCCAACCAAAGTAAAACTGGTTTTTCCTCCTTCTCACCCCTTCTAATTGAAGTCTGGTGGTTGCACTATTGATTCTCTGTAAACCAAACATGAAATACCACCAATTATGTCACAAGTCAACTGAC
The DNA here is from genome assembly GCA_009936505.3 of Holothuria glaberrima. Lineage (NCBI taxonomy): Eukaryota > Metazoa > Echinodermata > Holothuroidea > Aspidochirotida > Holothuriidae > Holothuria > Holothuria glaberrima. The sequence goes on from WURT03040984.1 coordinate 17,758, forward strand.
CATATCACTTCACTCAAGAGTTTACTGACAGTTCTTCAAGACAGCTTTCACATGACCAGTAAATGCACAGTAATGATGGTACCATCAACCGAAGATGACCTTCATGGCTGACCCACTTTCTCAATGTTCTCTTTCCACACTGTGCAAATGGCAATCATAATGACACTATTAATTAACCTTGCCACTCTAGTTACCCTACTAGAGTAGCTAGGCCCAGCAACAATGATAAAAACATTTATTACAAGTACTTTGCCCTCAATAATCCCAACCCCAGTCAACTATGACCTACATGACTGACCTACTTTCTCAATGTTCACTTCTCACATTGCCACAAACATACGGTACCTATTAAACCTCGTCACTCTAGAGTAACCCTAGTCAGGTCCAACGACAGACTGTTAAAACTATTATAACCCAATTCGTGGGGTATCAACTTTTCCTTAAGTGAAAACAGATGATGACAATGTGTTTATTACACTTTATTGTATTTCATGATATTTCACATGTTCAATCACAACACTGTAAAATTTTCCATTTTCCTTCTCTAGTTGCAATGATATTGGATGGGGGGGGGGGGGGGGGGGGGGTGTCAGGGAGGTGGGGGGGAAACTATGATGGGGAGGTAGTAAGTCTCTGTGGATGTGCCCAGAAAATTTTGAGTACTGAGTGGGGAATTATCAAAACTACTCCATTGAAAGGTGTAAAGATACTGTTTGCGCCGTATTTAACAGAATATAAAAGAAAAAAAAAGTACAGTAATTTCGTCCAATTCTGCACCAGTTAAGGCTGTGACGGTTAGTCCAAAACCAAAAACCGGTTACTGCAGCTGCTAAAACTGGTTTTTAAATCAAAAACTGTTTTTCAAAAAAGTACAAAGTCAGCGACTGTAGGTCTACAGGCTATTATTCAAGTTGCATAGGAAATTTTAGGAAGTTGTATAAAAGTAATGATTGATGAATTCCCACATACACATTTGTTTCAAAAGGGTAGTGGACTTGGTGGTGCAAAACGTGTGAAATGTGTGGCAGAATAATATTTTGAAAAAGAAATCAAACCACGATTGGTTATAGATCAGTTTTTTTTTCAACAACCACTTTTCAGTTGCATGAAAATTTCAAAACTGAATCAAACAGAAACCGATTTAAACAGTTTTCAAAAGCCAGTTTTGTGAACAGCCTTAGCACCAGTACTAAGTAAAATCCAGATGTTAATAAGGTGCCAAGATGCAGAGCTGCTTAGTGCTCATGGGTACATGTTTGAATCCCTAGCTCCTCAGCCTTTCCACATTGCCCATTTTACAAAAGCAATGACATTCTACAGATACTGTTGGTGGTTGATGTACAAACTGTTGATGACACGTATGTACCAATTGTTACTGTGCACAGCTTACCAAAAGACCAACATTTCACAGAAGACCTAACCACTACAGTGCAAAGTAAATGGAGCATTGTAAATAAAATTTTAATGAGTCACATATATCTAGGGTATTGTACTGTATGAATAAAGTTCCTCTACAGCATGCCATTGTAGTAGGCCTACAGCACCATGTACAGTAAGCTTGTTTCTGTAGGTGGGAGCTGCTCTTTGTTGGGGAATAAGCCCGTATCAAAGGGAGAGGGCAAAGGGGGTGCATCACCCTGAAAAATTGTTTCCTGCCCCCCTCCAAAAAAATTATCAAATTTACCATTATAATTTATTGCCTTTCAATGCATTTTAGTATGTCTCACACACCCTCCTAAGAAAGTACTCCCCCTCCCCCAAAGCAACCCCCTTCACTGCATCTTCATCTGTGGCTACAAGCCTGGATAGGGTAGGGGTATGGTGAAGGGGGACAACAACGTCAAGAAAATATCAAGAATGACACAAGGAGGAAGGAATCTTAAGATCCAAATTCTGCACAAAATATTGAAGACTTCAATGTAACATTGTTGAAAACCCTATGGGGTTACATGTACACATACACACTTCACATGCATTATAAATGTTTAGCAATTTGATCAGCTTGTCAAGCGAGATGCTGTGGGAATACTGGATGAATTATTCTCACAAGATAGTCACAACTGAATGGAGAGAACAGCAGCTTCAAGTTTTGGATTCATACAACTTGATTATGTGAGAATAAAATCATTCTTGCATTATAAACTTGTGTTAATACAGTTCACACTATTTGGACACTTTATCTGAAAATGCTACACCCTATTCTAATCTAGATGTTTCGGCCATTTGGCCATTTATGGGGCTACAGGATTGTTGTACCAGTACTTGACATGCATTAAAAGGATATTACCTGTTAACTGTACACATTCAGAAGGAACATTTCAGAGCTTTGTATTTTTAATCTAAAATGCAACTTTTGCAATGCATTACATAGCCACAACAAAAGTTAAACACATTGTTGTCATGTAAACCGCAGTAGAAAAATTGACACTCTTCTGTGATCTAAAATTCTACATTTTATGCTCAATGATTCCATTGATTGAGCACTTGTACCAGCATATGAACAGCCTTGGCAGTTTAGGATACGTGGGCAATCTACACAGATGAATGATTCTCCAAACAGAAATTTCAAACTTTCAAGTAACAAAACATATAACCTTTTTCAAAACGGTCATGCAGCACACAGTTATTTACAGTATGGTATTAAAGCCTCTCACAACAACAACAGCAATATCTAAATTGAACAGGCAAACCCTAAGATTAATATGAGTATTTACAGTTCCCTACAAATCATCAAGAAAACCTAAAACATTCCACTATTCCCTCCATAATGAAGAGTATACATGTATACGAAAAACAATATCGCATCCACAACACCATGGGTATATGCAAGATTTTTAATAGGGGGTGTGACTTAATATTTTTAAGTGCTGAGTATAGAAATCTTTGAGAGAGTGCATCAACTCTTATACTTTGTCTTTAACCCAGGGGGCAGTGCAGTACCACCCTCTCCAGATAGGCACCTGAATGACCAAATTAGGATGACCAGGGATGGGAAACTGTATGGAAATGCTTCCAAAATTCTGAAAATTTGTACCAAAATATCCAGTTTACACGAAAACAGTAGGTAGAGGGCAGGCTTGAGACTCAAGAGTAGTTTCTGATACCCATGCAGGCCATGTGTCATAGTAGTATGGTAGATTTATAAGTCAGAAAGTGGAGGCATTAAATAACAACTTAGAACAAAATATGTGGATGATACAGTATTGAGAAGGAGTTGATAGTACACACATTTTGCCAATTTTTGGATTCCCTTCATGTACAGTATACCATACATTGTCAGTCTTGGTATTTATGGTAGTGAAAGTACACGTGAGAAAAGGCAAAAATTTGTCCTTGAATAATGCACTTATCAACTATATGACGCACCCCTTGACCCCCAGGGAAGGTGTGTCACGGGTGTGTCATGTCCACGAACTCTGAGACGAAGGGGTCCATCAAAGTACAGTTTTGGTGCATCGCAGAACTACCGCAGGGTGTGTGTAGGTGCATCAATGTCCATTCTTGCTTTCCGAATTTAGTGGACTTGGTTCTATTAGCTAGTGTACAGTGCACAACCGAGCCACGGTGGGAAAAATCGGCAAAATGGGAATATCCTTGAAGGGAAATTTTGCAACTAGCAGGAAGTTCTGCCGCATCAAAAAAAAAAAGAAAAGAAAATCTATAACGATGTCAGAAATTGGAATGATTATAAATCCAACATGAAGGAAAAAAATTGATCACTACTCTAGTTGAAACCTTTAAGAAATAAACATTTTATTTAGTGTTTTCACCGGGTAGGAAATTCATACCCAGGTACCCGACCGTATTTTTGCAACATCTGACTTCAGCCTGCAATGTTAACACTACGATTCGTAATTCGACCAATCAGCCCCTCATCTCTTCTCTGATCGAATCGATCTCATAAAAACTAGGCTAGACATCACAACGGTTTACTAAATTTATTTCGTTTGTGCCATTGGTTCTTAACATCGTGAATTTGAAAATCAGGCGAGAATATTTCAATCAAACACATTTTAAACAAATCCTAGGGCCTGTCATTATCTACTGTGGCTTTGTGTTCAGTGTACGGTACCATGTGCATCGTAACAAAAATAACCCAAGTTTGTCCCTGCAACTTCTGCACCCCTTATGTACCTCAATCATGTGTTCAAATTTCTCGTAAACTGCTTTCAATTGTTACTCTTGAAAAAAATCTACTACCTACTGCTGCACACTGAATAACAGTAAAAATCTTTCTGACGCATCTCCTGGGCCGAGATTTCACCTACAGGTACAGTACCAGTACCTATGTACAGTATGATACGGCAGACACTGTGCATGTTGTTATATCACACACGAACGTTTGGTCGCACACATGAACGTACGTTCGTTGGGTGTTGGTGCTCTGTTCGACTGTGCTCAAGCAGTGCACATGACTTTAGCATGCTCCACTTTAGCAAATGGGGTTTACAAAAAAAATGAGAAATATATTTTGCTCTTTTTTGCCATATGTTTGAAAACTTTGCACACAAAAATTTTGCATATAGT
>WURT03040985.1:0-14762 GCA_009936505.3 Holothuria glaberrima
TAGACTAACGTTCTCACATAGTCATTATGCCTCTCTAGTGCACGAGTCTTCAGTTTTTGAAGTTAGCACTCAACTGGATGAAGATGAAGATGAAGACGTAAGCTATATAACCCTATCCCTATCTGTATGCGTACCACGTAACCCTATCCGTATGCGTACCCTATATAACCCACCCATATCCATATGCCTACCTCGTATATAACCCTGTCCCTATGCGTACCACGATATGTCACTTCCGGGCACTGATTCTAAATTAGAGCCGGCCCATGTACAGTACTATCCACCTTTGTGCCACCTGACTAAGCAGGAGGCTGATGGAGAAGGGAGTCAGAGACTCATGACATGTTTCACAATAGGCTAATTTAAATGGCCCAATTTGTTCCCACAATGGAGAAAAAATAAAAATTTCCATTGATGCTTAAAGCTCCCTTAGTTTGATGCATCGGGTTCCAATGCTCATTAAAAAAATAAAAACGAGATAACAACTTGTGCATTTCCTTTGTTCAAATGAAATTTAACTAGGATTAGGTTAGTGTTAGGTCCCATTACAGTGTTGACAAAAGTAACAACACTAGCAACATTTACACAGGGTGTCAAACATTATGCATACTCCCTAGTATGCATAGGAAATAAATTTGTGTTTTCATTTGCTTTACAAGTCAGGAGGTCAATTCCAGCGTAACGGACATGACATTCAGACAGATTTTTGTATTTCAAAGCATTGCACAGTAGAATTGGAAGTCTCCAAACAATTTTTATTGAGTTTATCAGACACATATAACTATCAGTGATGTACACATTAAATTTCACACAATTTTATTGAATGGTTGTAGGGAAAATGCACTTGTTGTGAGCGTAACGGACATGACACCAAATGGACAAGGCATTTTGGCCTACTGTTAAGCATGAAAATTCCTGTGAATTCTTGGATAGAATGTGCTGGTTTTGGTATTAATTAAACATTAAAGTCATGCTTTAATCATAAAATCATCTTTTTGAACAGTTTTACATTGCATTGTTTTTCCACAGCTCAAAATGTAGTGTAACAGACATGACACATTTATTGTAACGGACATGACAGTTTTGTCCACTTTTTGTGAACTAACATAATTTTTTTATAACAAGGTATTGCAGCTATTTTATTGTTTTCAGAGTAAGGTTAAAAGATAGAAACACACATCATAACTGGTATTCTGTTATATCACGTATGTTTTTGTACTTTCACAGGGGTTGTTTTTTCCATTGTTTATAAAAGGAAAAAATGTAAAGCAAACTTGCTTCTTCACCAGCCAGCTACAGTTTATGAGATATTTTCACTTACTACCACCCACCGTACCAAAACAGAACACATTATCAGTTGATGAATTTTTTTTTCTTTATGAAGTAGTATTTAACAGATAGTATTAATATACTAGCGTAACAGACATGACACGTAAAGCCTAATGAAATCAACCATATTTTAAGTTTTTTGCTACAAAATAAAAAAAGATGAAACTACAGTAATACCACAGTTTAACTACCTAATGTTCTTGAAAAAAACATCTAAACTTCTTTTTGCAAGTTTTAGTGATCTAACAGCTATGCTACAGTAGATGGAATACAATGCTTAGAGTACCACAATGGCATACAACAAAAAGATCACATATCAAGCTTTGAGGCAAAGAAAGCTAAACATACCAGACCTGCACAAAATCCAAAGTTGGGACATACAGTATCATGAAAATTTACTTATGATTTACATCAGTTTTTAAGAAAGTTAAATATCTGCAAAATGCACTAAAGAAGTACCATAAAACCAGTGCCATTATCAAATAAAAGTTATCATCTGAAAGGAAAATGACATTTTTGTTTCACTTCTGAAAAGTTCTTTCATTCAGCATTAGTGTAGTCCGTGAAGTAGCTGTGCATGGCCTGAATGGCAGAGCCTCCCTAGCAGTTGTGAGGAGGACACCACTAAGCCAACAAATCAATAAGGTGGAAAAATCCTTCCTCCCCAAGTTGCCAGTGGCAAATAGGGTTAGAGCAGGTAATGGGGAATACTGTACCTGACATGCATCTGAAATCATCAGACTTCCATGTGTAAAAAGGAAAATATGGTTGTTTTTGTTTCTTAAATAGCGTTCAGTTTTTGTAATTTATGAGTTACCGTAATCCTAAAGCATTTGAAACTGATCATCAGTGTGCTACGCTAAGCCACAGTGTTCTTTCTGCCACTTGTCTTATATAAAGTGTCATGTCCGTTACGCAAAGTGTCATGTCCGTTACACCATTTGTATGAAAACTAGAAAGAGGCAAGGAAAAATAGTTGCTTAACCTGCAAGGGGATTTAATCCTAACATAGAAACTGAATTTGCAGTAACTTCATACATATTTCCTGTTGGCTATGAAAACTTGTAGTGAAAAACATAACGGACATGACACTTCAAATGTTAAAGAAATCACATAACTTTGAGGATCAATGGCTCGAAAATTGATGAAGGATATAAAACTTCCTTGTGTTTTCCTGCTGATATATACACTGAACTTCTGTTTAAAAGTTGAAGGAAACCTCTAGGACATTTTTGTCCTTCTTTGGAAACAGGAAGAATAAACTCTTCAAAAATAGCCACATTTCTGTGTTAGTGCGATACATTATACAATATTTTTACTGCTGGGAAAACATACAAAATTTTGTCATGATAAAGATTAGTCTATTGGAAAACGAACATTTATACATTACTTTTTATGAATATTTGAGAGCTTAAATGCAAGTTGAATCTTTATTTTTTCACTGAAGTGAACATTTTTCGTGGAATTGCATAGGAGCAAGATTTCTGAAAAATAAGTTATAAATATGATTTGTTTAATAATGGTTTGGATAAATTTTTTGAAAAAGTGTGTGTGCTAATGATACCATGTTGCGGACATGTAATCTTGACAGCAAACCATACCTGGTCAGGTGATGTGACAGATAGTGGATATTTGTCACTCTTACTATTATGTTAGTTTCAGACAGTTAGTTGCTATAAATTGATCATGAAAGGGTATGAAAACATTCAGTATTTTTCCAGTGGAATGCATTTATTGTGTGCTAATGTAAAGTTTGGCAGCACTGCAAATACTGTAGTAACATAATTAGCAACATCAAGAGCAGAAAATTAACCATATTCACAATTAGATACGAGTGTGATCGTGGTATGACTGAATTGCTATCGTGGTAATCATTCATTCATGCAGCATTCATACTGTTCCCTGTGTCTTTGTGGATTCCAGCTGCAGTTTTCATTTTGTGTGATTTTTGACTGCAAAACATAACAAAACCAACAAAATTCAATTCCGGACCATAACTAACCAAAACAGAAGCATAGATGACAGGTTTTTATCTCAATACATGTTATCTATTGAGATTTTGTCACACTAGCCAGTCACTAGCTGTAGCTAATATTCTTTTCATCATTGTCACATTAGTGATTGTTTACATTTTTATTTTGAAATCTATTAGTTTTGGCTCATAGTATAAAAATGTAGTATTCAGAATTTGAACTTGATAATTTTTTGGGGGATATTTTGGCTGATAAGTAAGCAGTAGCTATTCAAAATGAAAATGGATGTACAGCATCCAATTGCTTAAATGTGGTTTTGCAGTAATAGTATTTTGTTTTCTCATTCATTTTAGTGATTGACTCAAGATTTGTTCATAAACATTGTTGTGTACAGCCACCTACATTTCATAGAAAAATGAGTAAGACACATTAGAAAAATATAAATGCAAAGTCTCATTCATTTTAGTAGCCTAAATGTTTATATATTTTTATCGTCACAATGTTTGTAAAGTGATTGACTCATGATACTCCACTTCACACTATACATGTAGGCCTATATATACCAAATAATATTGAGTTAATTAGTTATTAAGTAGTTAGTGAGTGAAAATAAAACATGTTGTTGTGATTATGTTACTGTATGTTGAAATTGAGCTCTAAGTTTTCGTCCATGAACCACATTTTATCACTGTCATTTAAAGCTGTAAGACGATCACAAATAGATTAAAGGAAAAAATATAACAGCACCAATTAACACATAATCAATCACCGTGATGATATATTACCTGTAGGATCTATTGGGGTCCCATTATCAGAAAGCACTCTCTTGAATGGTCAGTTGACTAGTTTGTTTCATCATTTGAGGCAGGGGTAATCCCTGAGTCAGGAGGGTCAAGAATGATCTCCCTGTCATCACAAGGAACCAAGTACTTCCTATTTGTATGCAAAACTCTCTTTGGTGATGACACAAGGTGGGAGTGTGGCTCACCTTAATTTTTCTGGACCACACCATTGGTATCCATGCCCCTTACAAACACTTGGGTACCTAGGGATAACTCAGTGGAAAGCTTTGCCCTATGACAAGAGTCATATGTCTTTTGTCCAGTGTGATGCAATTTTTCTGCAGATGCCCATAGCTAGTCTCTACAGGAAAGTTGGTAATTTCAGCACCAGATGGGTAGCAGTGGTGAGAAGGATCATGCTTATGTTCCAACCAAACAAAAGTTGTGCAGGGTTGTACCACTGGCCAGCAGAGTTGCCCGATTAGCCATAAGAGCCAAGTAGGGGTCCTTTGACTTCTTCATAAGTTGCTTTTACAGTTTGGATTGCATGCATGAAGAACTTTTGAGAAAATACAAATCTGCAACCGACTACTTGCCAAGGACATGAAGGAATTCACCAGTTATCATTGGTTCTCTGTTTTCCTTGGACCCATGGGAACATGTGCTAAATTTGTACACCAAACCTGCTGTTTGGGTAGCTAAATCTGGACACAAGACACTCTGTTTTCCCCTTTCTCTACGATTTAGAATGCTGGGATGGCCTTCGTGAATAATTTCCAAAATCTCTAACTTGAGGCAAGATGGTACAGTATGATAACCTTTAGTTCCTTTCGTTAGCAGCTGATTGTTGTCTACAGGTAATATCCCTGAATGGGTAGCAGGCTTTTGACACTCCAGGTTATTTGGATTTATCTGGCCATTCTGTGTTACAAAATTGAACAAGTTGGAGGCACACACCAGGGTTTGCATTAAGAAAATTGCACGATTGCCACTCAGATGATACAAATTCCTCCCACAAAAAATATCAAAGAGGGATAAACTCGCCCAAGAATGTGGCTCACCATGGCAGTTCTTAAAACATGACCTGCTTTAAAAGGCAATTGGCAGCTAATCTCCCTCAACATAGTACACAGCATATTTTTTTTGTCTTTTCCTTTCCTTTTGACAACAAGTTTTGAAAGAAATACAGTTTGTCTGCAGTCAAAAGACACGGCAATCACTAATCCAGTGATAGAATGCATAGTGCATACTGTACCCCCAGCGTAACACAGGTGAATCAATGCAGTATAGTTCCACATTATACTGTAACATTGCCTGAAATCAACTTTCATTGGCCTAATTTCAGAATCTCAATTAAAACATTAACCATATCAATTTCAAATGGCTGGAAATATTGTTTTCCCCATTTAACAGTGCTAAACTACGAGAGGTTTGGGATGCTGTAAGAACTTACACAAAATTTTGACCTCGGATAGATGTAAATGTAATCCCAAAATTCAGTTCAATTGCATGACATAGTTACTTGTCTTAACTCCGTAAATCATTTTAACATTTTTATATATAGTTTAAGTACATTGCCCATTATATCACTGTTATGAGAGAGTGTTACAAATTAGACTCATTCCATGAGCACATGATTGGACCAATTTTAATGAAACTTGGACACAGTGACACAAGGATAAGGGTTATCAGTGGTGGTCAGAGACGGAATCAAAGGTCATCTAAGGGTGGGTTTGGGGTCATTCATAAGTAAGTGTTACATTGTGCTTTAAAGATTCAGTCACAGTGCTAGGTGTTTATAATTGTGGCTTAACTTTTTTGTAATTGTTCTAATACTGGTGACTAGAATTTTTTAAGGTCAGTGCCAGCGGTCTTCTAATGGTCATTTTCATGCATGGTGTGCTACCTTTGAGGTCATGACCATGTACTTACTTGTACAGCAGGAATTACATTTATCTCTCTTAGCTTTGCATGTTTCAAAGATACAGTATGGCTGTCACTTCAACTTTCACTGACCCATTGGTCTCACATACCCTTATAAGTTTTTTCCCCTATAAAATATTACAGTGTCTCACTGCCTAACAATGATCTGCTATTAAAAAGTAGGTCCCGCTCTTCTTCAGACAAATCCCTCCCAAAATTATTCTTAGCAAAGGACAAACTGAGCTGTAAAACCTCATCTAAATAACTAAGGAAGGGACATTCCCCTCCACATTTGAAAAGCTTGTGAAAATCCAGTTTCATACTTTGTATAGGGTGCCCATGGTGACAGGAAGAACAGTATCAATTGTTTTGGTAGAGGTCAAAAGTCATCTGAGGATCAAACTCTGAAAATCTTGCTAACACAATGTCTCAAGGTAGAGTAGGAAAGTATGTATACATTTCATATTTGAAGTGTGGATGTCCCATATATTGTGAGAGAAAGAACCTGATCATTTTTGTTGGTCATCTGGAGTCATCAGGGTTAAACTCTGAAAACCTTGTTAACACTTTATCTCAAGTTAGGAAGTATAGATTCTTTTCCTCCTTCACATGGTAATGCATTAAATCCAGGAAAAACCCCTATAATTGTTGGTGGGTAAAGGTCATCTGAGGTCAGCAGAGGGCAAAAAGCCAACTTTCCTAAGAATTCAAAGTTCAAAAAGACAAATATGAACACAAAACTACATTTTTTCCCAACGCATTAAGATCGCATTCAACTAGTGACTCAAAGAAATGGAACATCTTGCCATTATTTGGGATTACCAGTGTGTGTTGAGAAAATCATTGAAACCACAATGCATTTTTGCATTCTGGTTAGCTAATCATAAAATAATTCCCCAATTGTTAAATGATATTCAATTGACATTACAGTCTACATGCTGTTATCTTTTGGTATAATGAAGGCCATTAAATAGTACACATACCCTCGACTGGAATTTTCTTCACTCTGAGTTAATGGCCTGAAAAGTTATGTCTGAATTGGATTTCACAAGTGCAGAGTAATAGAAAAGTCCAAACTGTTGATAGTAGCCATTTCTGTCAGTTCAGAGATCACTTTGTCACTAGTGATGAAGGTATCTGATTGGTGGTTGGTTTGGCTCTGTCCTTCACCTTGCTTGAATGTGGTATTTTCTTGTTCTCAACAACACTTCTGTATAATATTTGCTTGTTTTATTTTACAGTATGATTACCATGGAAACTTAATTTTTTGTTTAACATTCCAGGTTTACTGTAGAGATCAGAGCAGAATTACAAGATAAGGAGAGACTAACTCAAATGCAAACTGTCAAGAAGAATGCCAGCAAAGTAAGTTCAAAATTGAAGATGTTTAAAATTGCTTTAGTAGTATTAAGCAAGAATCTACAAAGGAGGTTAAATGAGGGATGTGGGTGTAGGTACCAGGGATGCTATGGAATTTGTCTGCAGTAGTATAATATGTGTGTCTGTGTGGAGGAAGAGAAGGGGTAAAATGTTGCACAGCATGGTACCATAGGTCGTTTGTACACAAAGCAGGTAGACCTTGTAGTATTTCATGAGGGACAGCTGGGTAAAACAAGTTGGTAAGAGGGTCGGGGTGCAGACCAGAAAAGAAGAAACTTATCAGACATTTTTCTTTTTTTCTCTTTGACAAGTCTAGAGTTTGATGCAACATGTGTAAATTGGAGGTTATCCCTCAGAAGTATACATTGACATGTGCATGCTTATCAGATGTAAGATTCATTGTGAGAAGTAATTCCCTTCAAAATCCATCAAATATTGACTACTTTACTAGACAATTGTTTTGTACTTTTACACAGGAGGTGAAGAACCAAATGTACAAGTTTGTGACATGGTAGGAAGGAATTACAAGATATATCATACAACCCTTGTTTGTTCAACCTATCCTTCAAAAACAGTTGTTTTGTTGATATGCCCTGTGAGGGTTTTCTGGGGAGGATCCAGCAAGAAGGTGTCTAGAGAGCCTGACAATTTTTTTGGAAAAATTTTTGCAGTATTGGTTATACAGCACTTGACATTTCCGGGCTTTGTGCCAATGATTGGAATTTGTCTCTTGCTCTACAATTTCACCTTCCCACATTTCCTGTTTGTGCATTTGGGTTATGTGGGAGGACACAGAAAATGTCAATGAAACACACCAAACTGCGAAGCATATGACAAGAAATTAAGCGATACATGTTGGCAGAAGCAATAGTAACACTTTGCAACATCCCACATTCTAGTTCTAGTTCTATCACTCCTAAATGAAGAGTGACATCATAGATGGACAAACTTTGACTTGATATGTCTTAAAAGTGAAAACAATATCAAATCTTAATTAAATCTTGATTTGCTGTGTGATTTTAGTGTTATCATCTGACAGCTTTGATAATCTTTTGTAGATTAAACAGGTTTTATTTTATCATCTTTCCTTTATTCAGATTTTTCTTTAAGAGGGATATCAACAGCTCCCTTTATGGCCACAAAAAGCCAAGATGATGGTAGCAACTTCAACATGGCTCCAGAAAAAGTCAGGAGACAAAATTCTCACCCCTTCCTGCCAAATCCAGGGAAGAGCCAAAGTTTACCTGCTGACAGTGGAGGTAGTGACCTGCCTAGAACAGATAGGGACAGTCCCAACAGCCAGAATGGTAACATTGTGCATGGCGAGTTGAAGAGAAAAAGAAGCAGAAAATCTGATGTGCAAGTGGATGGGGTAGAACAACCAGAGGATCTTCATTATGGTTACGAATCTTATCTAGCTTATGATACATATCCTCCTGGATTTAAAGATCTCAAGGAAGGTGATTCATTCCCATCAAGACCATCTAGAGACTTTTTTAATTTATCTGCAAACTCTCAAATAGATCCTGTCTGGGAATCAGATTCAAAGTACAATAATTTATTTTCAAATCAGAATCAGACAAGTCTTGGTGATAGTGAAGGTTTAAAATTTAACCAATCACAGTTTGGTTGGTCAAACAGTAAGGAGTTTTCACAAGTGTCTCCACATCCACCAATTGACCTAACGTCTGGTGCAACATTCTTGCCATTTCAGTTGGGGAATTGGAACCCAAAAGATTCAGTTCTAGAGAATGGAGGCCACTTTGAGTTCAGTGAGAAGGAGATGATTGAAGAAATTGAGTATATGTTTGCTCAAAATGAATGGGATCTACCAAATGTTAGTTCAGCCACACCTGAGGCTTCAAACCCTGGCACATCCTTTGAGGACCAGAAAAACAAGGATGATGAGAGGTCATTCTTCTCTAACCTTTGGGGTAAAATGGGCGGTCAGGAAAGAACTCAGAGGTTCCATGACCCACCATCAGGCCTCACTTCTGAAAAAGAGTCAAGCAGTGGGAAAACACAGTCACAACATCCAAAAGTACTACATGTAGAGGATCTAGGGGACTGCAGCTCTTTGACAAGTGAAGAAAAGTTGTTATTGGAAACCCTTATATCAAAAATGAACTCAAGGAGACAAAATGGCATGAAGGGTGAGGGCAAAGAAAAACAGGTGGTTGCAGAAGCACCGGGGAAGGAAGCTGATAATAGTGCAATACAAAAAAAGTCTTCCATTCCTGCTGGTCATTCAGCGGGGAAACCTGATCAGAGTAAAGGGGGTCCATCCAGAATTCAGGAGAATTGTAGCAAAACAGGCAGTAATGGAGGGGTTTGCAATCAGGCAGTTCAAAAAGCAAACAGTACGAATTTGTCAGAGCAGGACTGTCCAATGCATGGTGATAACACAGTTGACAGTGCAAGAAAGCGCTCTAAGGAGTCTGGTCTGGAAGAGAACTGTCAGTCAACTCCAGAGAGCTTATTTAAAAGGGATTATTCTGGGAAGACTAAGGAGGATATTGCATTTTCACCAACACCCTCCAAGAATGCTAAAATATCAGAAGAAAAGACTTTGAAAAAGCAGAAAGTTGTCCAATCTAAAATGGAAATGCCAAGCCTAGTCCAAAAAGAAACCATTGAACCCCATAAAGTTCTGGAAAGTGATGTTGAAATGGACAACATAGAAGAGGTGGAAATAGGAGGTGAAAAAAATGTTCATGGTTTGAATGAGACAAATGGTGGAACGGCTGCAAAGAGACTTCATAATGAAACCGAGAAACATGAAGGAAATGTTGATCAGCATCATCTGCATGGTAGCAGTCCCCCTCAGATTAAAAAGAAGAAGAAAAGGAAAAAGAAGCAAGGACAGTCAAGTAAACAGAATGAGGAAGTTGAAGGACAGAGTAATCCTGGGCCAACAGCAGGGCCATACAGACTAAGTGAGCCAGTGATTCCACCAGTCCAGCAAGAGGAAGTTACTAGTGAGAGAAGGGGTAATGATAAGAAAGAGGAGGGATGCTTTGTTGCAGACAAGGGTGGAGAGCAGGTGGAAGATTCAAAAAGATTCACAGATGGCAAAATCCAGAAATCTCAACTGGAGATGAATCAACAAACAGAGCAGAAAAAATCTGCTTCTGCATGGACCAAGGTCTCCAGAAGGAAAGTGGACCCGAGTCTTGGGACTAAACTTAAAATTGGACATAGGATAGATGTAAGTAAAGATACATCAGCTGAGAGTTGTAAAGGAGCATCTCATCAAAGTGTTCCTCAAGGAAATGTCAGTGGAGGTACTAAAGAGGATATTGGCAAAACTGAGAGAGGAAAAAGAAACAGGGCAAGGTCATTTAAACATGAAGAGAGCCCTCATGGTGTACACCAGGGTCACAATGATAGTGATGGTACATCTTTAGGGAGGAGAGAAATGGAACAGGAGCCTCATACGACACTCAAGAATTTGAAGATGGACAAAGATACTGCAGTTCTACAGCCTCAGCCATGTTCATCAAAGAGCCAAGATCATCCTTCATCTGTACCATCTGAAAGGTTGCACAAGGTTAATAGTAGTAACTCAGTACCAATGAGCAAGATGCAAGGGTCACAAACAGCTGGGAAAACAGATGCAAAACAAAGGGTAGTTCCTAATGAATCAGGAGACGTACTTAAAGATGACATAAAGTCTACCAGAGAGACCAGCAAAAGTCTTCCAGGTGCCAGTGCCTCCTCATGGGGGGATGGAAAGTGCCAGACTGAGAAGGAAAGCAAACCAAGCAGATCAGGAGTGAATGTTAAGAAGGGTAGTCATGAAAGAGATGAAACTGCTAATAGAGAAACAAAGGAAAAGAAACACGAGAGAAAAAGGGATGATAAAAGTGAGATAAGGCCATCATCTGGTGCTCCACATTCAACAAAGAAGGACGAGCACCAGTCTCCAGATGAAGAGGCATTTGGTCGGACTAGAAGGGACTCGGAAAGGAAGGATAAGTCAAAAGAAGGAAAGACATTTGATGAGAACAGAGGTAAGAGGCAGGATAAAAATGCAAATGAAAAACAGCAAAGAGGCAGGTCAGATAGTTTCAGGGATAGGAAACCTGGGCGAGACACAACTGCCAAAAGTAAACATTCATCAACTTCAAAGTCTGATCACACCTTTGTTGACAACCACCAGACTTTTTCCAGGTGGAAAAAGAAGATGACGCTCAAAAACCTTAGTGGTAAGTGCCAAATATTTTTCCTCTTTCCTAGAACTTCTACTTGGTGAATCAGGGCAAACTGATTGTAAATACTGTGCAAGCCACCTAGCCACAAGCATACAGTATGTGTTGTCCTAGAATTGAAAGAATTATGTTCATTTTTCTGTATTTTCAAGCCATAAAAATTAAGTTTGCTCAAAGTAAAATAGTTACCCAGGACAGGAAATGAAGTGATGAAAATAGACAATGCCCAAGGTAGTGGTAAGACAATGTGGGTTTAGTGGAGAAGGGGAGGGTGATTCAGTTGTTAAATAAAGAAGTATACAGGTTCACAATGTATGATATCTTATATGTTCTTCTGTCACACCTGTAGATAATGTTTATTGGTCAAGTGTGCCTCATAATTGAATGTATAGTTATTAGCAACATAATTTTATAAATTTTCTCTTTTTTTCTCTAGCGGCAATGTTTGCCATCTTCTTTTACCTCAAATGTGTTGCAGCAGACATATGGTCAGAACTGCCACAGTTTGTAGTTCTCCTCTTATTGTGCCTGTGTGCACAGGGTCTTTCAACGTAAGTTTCTTTTACTTGAGAATATTTTAAGGTGTTAGTGTTTCATAACTGATTTCTCAAAAGGGTATCATATTGAGCCATATGCCATTGACCTTTGTGAACCAAGGATAGGTACTTCAACATGCCGTCCAGGACTGGATGGTGGATACCTTGCTTATAATTCATGTTTGTACAGTGTTGTATAAAATAAAGCGACAGATAGCCTTTACATTCAAACTTGGTTGTAGACAAAGGTAAAATCACTAAGTGGTTAGGAATGCTGAAAAAGCATAGACAGTTATAACAACTATCACTTTCAAAGGGTAAACAACACCTGCCTTTGGTTATATAATTCAGAAAACACCTGGAAGTATTTCATAGAGCATATTCCAGCCCAGAAGATGTTAAAGCATGTTTCAATTCCATATATAAGACTAGTCGGGTTGGAACAACAAAAGCCGTCCAGCAAGTGGTAATCACATTACTTGGCTGGGTTTCCAGTATGGCCAGCAAACAAAAGTAAACTTCAAGGTAAAGTGCCCATAGATTCATATTCTACTGGGGTCCTGTATTGTAGGCTATCCAGGTCACCTTTGCATTGTGATTGCTTGATCAAAGGGGGTTGAGTTTTATTGGTAAGAGGCAGAAGGTAAGATCATGCTGTAAACTTTCTTTATAAGACAGTGCACCCTCTGTGTATCTTTTAGCCTGCATTTGGAGAAATCGTTCCTACTGTGTTGTAGATTCATAACACCAAAATCAGTGACTTTCAATGTATTTTATTATTGATACTTGCATTCAAGTCTTTGGTTCTTTTTTTTAAACTGATTTGAAGCAATTGATGAAGCTAGTTTAAATTAGATAAAAATTCAGATGCAGATTTTATTTTCTGTCAAACATGTATATTTATATGTAAACTGTTAGCAAATGTGATTGTGTGAAATGTGGTAAATATGGACAACAATTAAGAGTGGGAGATACTGACGTAGCACAACCTCTTGATTGCAGTATGGTATTGTGATGTTTGGTTGGGAATCAGTAGATAGATTAAGACATTTGGCTTGTGTCCAACTTAGTTTCTGATTCTGTCTTCTTAAAAACCATAAAACACAACAGAAGACATTGAAATTATATTTCATTTGATTTACTCAATGTCAAAAAGATTGTGGAAGTGAAACAAAACATGGGTCATGAGTTTAGTAAACCCAAACATAAATTAATGTTGGATAAGTTTATGACTGGTTTGGTTAATAGACTAGTGGGAACTACAGGAGGATTAAAAATGAATTGGGATTGATTGAGAATTGTGATTCTGTCAGCCGTAAATACTCCATTCCAAAATTGTTGTAAAATTGTGCTCCCATGTGCATAGGAGAAAGTGTATTTTTCTACTAGAAACACCTGTCACTGTCATTAAAATTATGATTGCTATGGCTGGTGTTGGTTTCACAGAACAAACAGTTTTTAATATAAGATGATCACTTTTTTAGTTCTGCTGGACTAACAGAAAAGTTGTTTTAACTAGTCTGTTGCAGTTTTTGCTTGCATTTGGTGAGCAGGCAAGTGCTAATTTCTAACCCTTCATATTGTTATAAAATGATGAGTTACGTTACACATTTTGTTCTGTGAATCAACCTCCAGTATCCTAAAGTTGAATTTTGCAGTTCCAGTTGGGGTCATCTCAATTGCCTTGAGACATCCGTAGCTCCCTGTACATCACAGACTATTGTATCCGTAGCTCCCTGTACATTACACACTGTTGTTTACTTATCCTTTACAATCCAACTTTCTCAATTTCTGTGTTCTTGCTGCAGATTCCACTACTATAAAGATCTGTTCATTGCTGCTGTAGTAGACATCTTCAACATTGTGGCAACCAGTTTGTCAGTGGTTCTGAGTCTATTTCCAAAGATCAAGTTTCTGTGGAGTTACATTTTGAAACCTGTTATCATCTTAACTATCTTTCTTTTAGTCCTAGCCTTTGACATTAGTTTAAGACTCATTGGATTAACTATAAGGCTAGTGAGATTTATATATCAGCTGAAATATCCTCCCAGTGATCAGGGTGAATTTACTAATCATGGAACTGACCAATACACAGATGATACTAACAGGGATAGACAAGAGTTTAATGGTCACAGTTTTAGCCATGATGATTACAGACAGGGTCAGAATCACACAAATAATGGATCTTGGGAAAATAACACTGGGCACAGTGCAAATTTTAGTGGTTATGGTGAAGAGCCCAGGGGTGCATCGTTCCACAACTTCAATAGTCATAGAAGACCTGAAGGAACGAATGGTACATCTGGAGCAAGGGCCTTTAGTTCACAGAGAGATACTACTACCAGTTCTAGTGGAAACCAGTCATCACAATCCTCAAACTCAAGACCAGTCAACAAAGACGGTATGAATATTTTCTGTTTATTAACATGTTTTTCCATACTTGTACCCTCATACTCCTGAGTGTGTCTTTTTGATTCCTTGCCGTAGGCAGAAGGAATCTATGCGATGGTGATGTCGTGTGTGTGCGTGTGTATGTGTGTGTGTATGTGATGGCTGCTTGTAAACACGATATCTCAAGAAGGGTAACTCCGAGGTATCTCATACTTGGCATGTAGATTGCCCATATTG
>WURT03040996.1:0-14762 GCA_009936505.3 Holothuria glaberrima
TTTGATAACAATAGCACAATTTTGCACTTAAACAAGGCCTTACATGTATCCTTCCCTCAGCACCCTCTCCCAGGATGACCTC
The DNA here is from genome assembly GCA_009936505.3 of Holothuria glaberrima. Taxonomy (NCBI): domain Eukaryota; kingdom Metazoa; phylum Echinodermata; class Holothuroidea; order Aspidochirotida; family Holothuriidae; genus Holothuria; species Holothuria glaberrima. Next base: position 83 of record WURT03040996.1, read on the forward strand.
CCTGCACACCCAGGCCAAAAAAATAAAGGGTCCACCAGCGTGTTTTCTATCTGTAGGCACGCCACTTGAAGCTCTACTTATAGACATTGTCACGAACTGCCCCCCCCCTCCCTTGAGATTTCGCCCAGGCTACGGCCCTGACATATTGGGCCGCTTCGATACTTAGCCCCCTCACTTCAAAATTGGCTCCGCGGTCCCTGTCTTTTACGGCTTGGACCCCTCAGATCGTCCGTTTCAAATCGTGTCTTGTCAATGCAAGGTATTAAAAGTTATTAACTGCCATTCGTGTAACTGAATGACGGCAAATTCACAGTAAGGTGGCCAGTGTACACGTCTTTGTATACAATATACGTATATAGACATACATATAAAGCATTTTGAACTTCCAAGACACGTACCCAACCGCACGCAAACACAGATCGCCACCTTTGCTCGCAAGTTGTCATGAAGGTGATACCATGTTGTTAGCCCGTAACTACTTATCACCTCTAAGCTTGTTGAATTATCATAGTTTTTACTTGCTTATAATCGAATGATGCAGGTTTGTAAAAGTTAAAATAAGCCTAGTAACACTTTTGATGTAAACGTGGAGATGTACCTACAATTAAAAAATAAATTTGTGATGAGACTTTAAAATAGGATGAATAAATAGATAAAAATCTTACTTTGCAACATTCATGTACAGACTAACGTTCTAGTTGCATACTACTCTCAGTGAAGACTTTACTATATCTAGTTTAATGTATGCTGCTAATTTAAAGCAACGTATAGCTTGTGTTTTTTAACATTTAAACGATAGAACGAAGCAGTGGCGTACGCAGAATTTCTCTCAAGGGGGGCCATGCAGTATGGATTGCCGGCATGGGGGAGGAGTCTAAGGGGAGGGGGTGTCCCCCCTTTGAAAATTTTTGAAAAATTAGGTGTCTTTACATGCAGTCTGAAGCCACGTATGCTACCTTTTTTGAGTAAATTTGTGTTACAAAATATGTGTATTTTTAGGATCTAGTAAAAAAAAAAAAAATTGCCATCCGTGAGGGGGGCATGGCCCAATCCCCCTCCCCCCTGCGTACGCCACTGGTACGAAGGTGCTGCATACGACCGATTGGCTGCTTGTGTTACTCACCAACGTGAACGCGATTACAAAATACGTCTAGGCTTCAGCACGTTTCTTCAACAGTGACAAACCCTGCAAGTCTGCCATATTAATTATTTTAGGAAATTTACCTTCAACGAATAACAGCAATACCCACAGAAACACTTCACTGGGGCTGCAACCATGAAGTGAAATGAGTAGGTAACCTGAAATTTGGCCAACTTGCCCAATTACAATACTCCGTTTTAAATACCACTAGCTTGTCAGATCTTCCCAAAAATGTTTATTACGTGGACATGTTTAGTCTACTCGTGTTTCTTTCTCTCTTACAATTCATTCTCAAGACTCAATAATGTTGGCTATATTTTCATAATCTTGCTAAGTATGATTTATCTCACCGACACAATAGTCACCTTTAAATGACATGAATACGTGAACAAATATAACTGTTATTAATTAATGAGGACATGGTTTAACAGATAGGGAGCCCTTACATTGCAGAACTTAGCTGAGTGACTAACGTGTTTGACGTGTACATTCACTCTGCTTGTGATATGTAAAGGTCGGTTGATAATACTACAGGTACGGAGGTACTACTTTGACACTGTTACAATGGGAGCCGAAGGTATGTTTACCACCTTTGGTTGTTATTTACTTTGCATCTGATCATAACCTTAAATGGTAAATATATGCGGTTTGGCAGGAACTTTACCCAAGACAATTACGTCATGAGAGAGGTACGTGTCACCAAGTTTCTCAGTGACATTTTCAAAGACATTAACTGATATTCTCCATATTCTGAAAGTTCATCAGAACAGTAATAAAAGGATAAATCCTAGTCAACAAGAACCATTCATTGCCCATTGGCGCCGGCACGGGGCATGGGGGGGGGGGAGGACGCCTGCAATCGATTTCTAAAAAACATTATTTAAGTGATCCCATAAGGTGTTTAAGCTATAGATTTCTGTACGGGTAGGGCGAGGTGTGTTTTCGACCAAGTGATAGATCTGCTGTAATTATTTAGTATCACAAATGGTTCTGAAACAACTAGAATTTTTTCAAATCCTTCATAAACGATAAAAATTTTCACGCGATCCAATCCTTACGGCAATATTTTATTATCAATATTTTCCGATAGCAACTCTCGGAGAAGTTCAGCAGCAAAAGTTAGGAGCTGTTTAAAAATTTCCAGGTAAAATACCGGCTTTTTAATTGGCTTATAGAGTTGTTGGGGAATTAAGAGTGTCTCGATGCAGAACCTGAATGCAGGTTTTGGCAAGGGAATCTTGAAAAAGTTTTGCTCGCTTCGCGCACATTCGTCAAGGTTTGCACTCCACTAATGACCATTATTAAGGAAATCATACATGGATCTATTCTGATCACAAACTTTTCCGAAAAACAGAGGTACATCTCCAACCTCTGTAGGGGCCTCGCATCAATATGGGATCTTTCAATATAATTTGTAGGATTATGTTGAAGGTTGAAAATACGTATTTTGCGTTACGCATTTTTCAAAATTTTTTATCTAGTGCTTTGTGCACAGCCATCATCGGTAATGATGGTGATTGTTAATACACTTATAACGAAAAAGCATTTATTCTGAAATGCTCTTGTCTTTCACCCCTGGGGCCTATTGCTATACATATCAGGGAGGTCTTATATCACCTCCCTGCACCTATACTCCCTCCCTTTCTCCCATTCCCCATTGCCCTCAATCTGTTCGTCTGGATTTTCGTTCAAGATTGGTAAAAATAAGATCGTTGTAAAGTGCTAGGCGTAGCCTAATACTCTATACTGTCTTTAGTATCATCTGAATGTCAGGTTATAAGAATCATGTCAGTGCCCTATGTTACATAATTGATCCACAGCTCCCTGCAGGCCCTATAGGTATGGTGTCTGAAAGCTTTAGATACCCTTTTATAACGCGAAATGAAGCAAAGGAAAATTTCTTAAAGTCCAAGAATGTTTTGTGGACTGAACGCACGTACTTCGGCGTAAAAAAATTTCCCCCAAATAAGCCAAAGGAGGCTTCAGGTTTGTTGACAACATACCCTTCTCTTAGACAACATACTCTCCTCTTCTACCTAACCGAAAATTAGAATTCACTACACTATCGACACTTCTCAGTTCCTAAAGTATTCCAAAGATAGCACCATTTTGCATCTACGCTACCTTAAATTAACAAAAAATTCTCAAAGGGGAGGGGGACACCCCTTCACTTAAACCCTTTCCCAAGGACGGCACCTTTATGTAGTGACAAGAGAAAGATCCCCGACAGTTGCATACAATCGCAGGACGCTTAAAAAGAACAATTTAGACAGACTTGGGGGGGGGGACTCAGGTGGCATTACGACGTCATCTGTGGTGCCCCCAATCACCAGGCCCTGGCGGCGTCACTGAATACGCCAACACAGCGAGCCTAAAACTGGGGTTCCGGGAAGTCCGGGACGAATTACATGTTCAGTGCCTAAAGACTAGCTAGACAGAACCACAAAACCCAAAGACTTAGTGATTCTTTGCCAAAAGGAGGATGTTAATCCCTCAAATTTACACTTCTTGACTACATCATTTTTTAGGATGCGTTCACAATTTGACTCCTGCTGACCTCACATGACCTTTGAACCCCACTAAAACTTAAACTTAAATGACAAAAAAAAAAATTAGAAAAAAATGTATTAGAAGAAATTTGTCTATGCCTCGTCCCAAGTAAAGTCATGTTTAGTTTTTGACCTTGGTGACCTCAAATGACTTGTGACCTCCATCAAAAACAAAAGGGTTCTCCCTCTCAACATGAAAAATCTATCTACCAAATATGAAAAGTGTCGGTCATTCCTATCTTGAGATATCGCGGTTACAAGGTTTTCGGTCTTTGACCTCTGGTGACCTCAAATGACCTTTGAACTCCACCAAAACGATAGGGTTCTTCTTCTCAACATGACAAATCTATATCCCAAATGTGAAAAGTGTCGGTCATTCCTATTTTGAGATATCGCGATTACAAGGTTATCGGCCTTTGACCTCTGGTGACCTCAAATGACCTTTTACCTCCACCAAAACAATAGGGTTCTCCCTCTTAACATGACAAAGCTATACACCAAATATGAAAAGTGTCGGTCATTCCTATCTTGAGATATCGCGATTTAAAGGAGAGTCATAAACACACATACACACACGACATCACTATCGCATAGATTCCTTGCCCGCCTTCGACAAGGAATAAAAAATCCGGGTGTTTTTTGTTAAATGATTATATTCCGTTCCTTCAACCCGGCTTAAAATTCTGTTTTTTTTCGTACAGAGCTGTTCGTAGTTAAACTGTCATCCACCACAATATTTTATGACTGAAAAACATGGAATTTGTAATCCGTCGCACTGAGCACTAGACAGTCGATTTACGCCCAAAAGGACCAAACATTGATTGGAATTGTTAAACAACAGCAATTGTCCAATTTGAATAACTTAAATGTATTTTCTACCAAACCATGTTTTTGGGAAGTAACGTGTACGAGGGGTTGACGCATGGTTTTACAGAGGTACTATGGGCAAGGAGGGAAGACACTCTTCTTTTTGCAGCTTCAAACCTGAAAGCATAAGGATGATGTCTATTTCTAAATGGCTGGGAATAAGACTACGGTACAAAATAATCAAAGCACTCTGGTTAGACTGAAAAATTATCCACCTTCTGTTTCAAACTTTGATTTCATGGGCTTTAAACACCCTTACGTAGACGTTACCGTTAGAGTGGAATGTGCTGACCGTTTGTTCATCGTTGAAAGATTATGAATATTTCAGGAAGATTCTTTAGCTAGTTAGATGACCACTTCATGTTATAGACTTCGCGTGCTACCCCATGCAAATAAATCATTAGAGACACGTCGAAAAGGTAGCAGTATATTTTGATGTCCCTAAATATCAAAGAATTTGCTCTAACTTTTGCGAGGCAGTCAAAGACGTCACAAACTGTGAGTCATTTTTTATAGCTGCTTCCCACTTCGTTCAGTCGTTTATGCATGTGACCTCGTCTTCCAGATACCAGTTCTTCACAAGTGTTACAACACCAACTCAGTCTTCCTCCAAGAGCATCTGCTATATACTGCTGCAATTTGTTTCCGAGATTCTTTTTGAATTCTTCCTTGGCAGATACTTCTGAAATCTTCATTAGGGGATTAAGTCTAAAACCTGTTGGGTAAACTTATACCCAGGCTGAAAAGCTATGCCCCTTTCAATCAACCTGAAGGGTAAAACAACATCCTCAACTTGGTTACCTCCACAACGGAAGCATGCACACAGAGCATTACCACACTTAACAATGTTCACTTTTCAACATTTTTTCAACATTTATAGTAGTATATTTCAGTATTTTTCACAAGCATCTATTAAACGGAAGGAAAATAACAGAAGCGAATGTTACCCAATGTAAACCCCCAAAGGGCTCGGTAGAGCTTGAAGTATATGAAACATCTTTAACCATGACTGAACATACTACTGACTACAAGTAGAGAAACAAATAAAAAAAAAGAAAACAGAAGTGAACTGTATTTCAGTGACCTCGTAAATGCCTACATAGTAATACAATATTACATTTGCGGGTAAGGGGAAATTCCTTAGGATGGGACTTGTAAACGTAGGAGTTGAACTAAAAAAGGAATGGGAAAGAAATGGCAAGAGTCAAATGAAAGTCGGTTTCAAATTCAAATTTGAAAGGTGGATCTGAAAAATATATGGTAAGAGGATTTTAACCCATGAATTAATAAAGATCCCAACCTGGTAACTAGGAGACTATACTAAATAATTCGGGGCTAACTTGAGTTTTACACAACTTGGGGCTAGCTAATGCAATTTATGGAATGTCCAACAATAGCACAAGAAATTGTCTAGAAGATGAAAACTCCAATAAACTAAATTAAGAACATACATATATATTTTTAATTTTTTAGTCTAATTGAGATAATAATGAAAAAAATATTAAAGCTATTTTTGGTACATCCTTTCCCTGTCACGTTGACTAGATCCTTAGCATTATGTTAGTCTGTTTGCGTACATCTCTTCGTAGTATGGCATACTGTAGGAGACGTACTCTTTCAACTCGTCAGTCATCTTCAAAGCGGGATTCCATGTACCTCTGGGTCTCTTGGGTGGATCAAATTGTGAGCACTCTACGGCACGGGAAGAAGTTGCTGTTTTGGACGACGTGAAGACGATATCACTTGATCCTTTCCAAGATGAATATACAATTTCAGGATCACTTTTCCATTGAAGATAGGATTCTTTGTATGGTATACCCAACTTTTTGAAGAACTTTGGTAAAATCACCTCCGGATTGCTTGTTAGATCAAATCCATCGATAATTATCGCTTCAGGATCAATGTTTTCCTTCACATGTTTCCAGAGGTTATATTGTATGCGGTACATTTCTTTCGAAGGAAATTGAGGCATGTCTTCACCTAAGTGAATCTCATCCCACGAAACTTTCGCAGATTCGTGATAATTGACCCTTAAATTTTTAAAAGATGGGTATACTTCTTGAGGGTGTCTGATAAGAAAGGTATGGCGTGTTGGAGCATCAGGAAGGTACTGAAGATGTTCATTGATCGCAATTGCCTGGTCTTTTATAAACACAAACTTCTTATCTTTTGGATTAACCTCCAGTTGTTTCTTTACCCACGGGTATCTGAAACAAAAAGAATATTTTCTAGATGACTTCCTCATTTATGTCATATCCTTATAGCAAATGTATAGGGAGCTGGTATACTGTGCTTGGTCTAAAATTAAATGTGAAGATGTGAGTACGCGAAAAAGTGTTTTATGACCCCCTGCCCAACAGTAAGCTCGATGACGTTCAGTCTTGGTGGGTGGGCACTTATTCATGAAAAATACATTAATTTGGTCAAAAAGGTTAAGTCAAATGGTCTAAAAATTATCTTCAATTATTTGCTTGTCAGGATGTTAGCAAAATTTTAAACCACATAATATACTGCGGTAGATAACAATTGTAAGGTAGCAGTGACGTAGCTAGAGGGGGTGCAGGGGGAAGAGTGCCCCCACAGAAATTTTGGGGACGCGATGGGCGATGTCAAAAAAAATGAAAGAGGAAAAAAGAAGAACGGTGAGCAAAAAAAAAAAAAAAAAAACGGCAAGAGGAGGGAGGGATGCAGGTGTGGAGACAGAGGAAGCTCAGAAAGGCTGTCCCCCGTCAGGGAATTTTAACAGTTTTTTTCTGGGAGTCATAGTCGATAAGATAAAGTATGAAAACTGTGTGACTGTGACTAGTCTTCCCAACGGTTTACCTGTTCTGGCTTTCAAGAAGACAATTTCTATAATAAGAACCCAAAATTTGAGGCTACGCGCGCTGAAGGGTCCCTCATATCACAAAGCCTGGTTGTTGTTCTCTTGTGTGTGTTATGCGGTAGGTCAGTTGGTGTGTGACCCACGGAGTAAAGTTTGGCTATTCCATCGGGTAGTCCAGGTGGTTTTAACACATTGTATGTTATCCCCGATACGGTCTACAATCCCTAGAGTTTCTGTTTTTTCTTTTTGTTCTTAATCATTACACTTGTTTTTTGTGTATGCCCAGGGGCGTAGCCAGGTTTTTTGTGTGAGGAGGAAAAATGGACTCATCATCCCAATTCTTGACCGCCGTCCTGGGGGAGGGGTATAAGGGGAGGGGTGTACCCCTCAGCTTTTGAAGTATTAAGTGATATTGTGCAAAATATGCCCTGCAATGGCATGAGATGGTTAGACTTATTCATATTCCCTTTTCACCACCCCTCAAAATAGGTGCTGTCGGAAATTGTAGTTGCTGGCATGGCCCACTGGCAGCCCGCTGTCGGGGAAAATTCTGTCGCCACCCATGATCGGTTTACTAATTTTGGCTTTCAAAATGGTCATTTCTGCAATAGAACCTTAAAGTTTCGGTACCCTTTGCCCACTCTTCTTCAGTTCCATTACTTATAGCTTTTAGAGTGCAAACCCTTTCCACCTTTTCAAGTAACTTAATAAGTAGAATTCATGGATTTATGTAAATGTCGGGAATTTCATCTCATTTCGCTAAACTTAGTTAATGCTCTCTTGTGTCTGTTGTGCGGTACGGCCAGTGACTCAAGGAGGGAATTGCAATGTAACTGCCCGAACAACTGATCTATATACAGTAATCTTTAAATAAGTACGGATTCTTTTTAATGTAGGTTTACCCAAGAAAATTTCGCGCGCTTCGCGCGCTTTAACGTTTAGGTTCCGGGAAAAACATTAAATCAGAGCGAAAACTATTTTCCTCTAACAAAACACAAATTTTATGCCATATATATATACCTCGCAACAGTATGGTATGGAGTCTTCCCCCCTCCCGGTCAGACAAATCCTGGCGCCACCCCTGGAGGGATGAGAAAATATTTACCTTTCCACAGACTTGCATATGTGTTATGAAGTAATATGAACTTAAAAATGGAAGCTGGATGTTTTAGGGCGGCAACTATTTTTGAGAGGCCATTTTCACTCAGAGGGTGGATCGCCCCTCTAAAACTCCTCGTAGAGAACACTTGGATCTAGCATAAAAAGAAAAAAAATAAAGCTAAATTTTGATTCTAAGGCCTTCGAGACAGCAAAAAAATTTTCAAAAGGGAAGGGGGTACACCCCTCCCCTTATACCCATCCCCCAGGATGGCGGTCAAGAACGGGGACATTGAGTCCATTTTGCCCCCTCACACAAAAGACCTGGTTACGCTCCTGTTAAAGGCATTTTCCAGTGGCATTTCACAAGGGTCTCGTGTGAAAGAGAAAAATTTTCCGATTCTGGCCCTCCAAACCCCGTAGCAAAACTATTTTCCTACCTCGAGATATCTCATAATAAAGAGTGCTTATTTTTGTCAAAAAATACCTCCAGTTCTCATCAACGTCACAGATTGTTATGTAAAGTGGGCACATTACCTCAGATTCCCTTTGTTTTTCTTTATAATTCAATGTCCTGTTTGGCCTTGAAATTTGATACTGTTGGAATGTGTCAACATGTTTTCATGCAGATTTAGCACAAATCTACACCATACGGAGGGCGTAACATACAAAGTTGCTAAATATTCCCTACAGCGACATTGATAGCATAAAGAAATTCCATTCTATGTCAAATTAATGTGCCGCGATGACATTACAGATTTCCTATAATGCACTTCATCTTGAGAAAAATTGTACTTCTTTGAAAATTTGTATCTTCCAAACGCTGCAAGCTATTGAGATGTGGTTGTCACCTCCTAAAAGAGAAAAAATGTCTGCGTTTTTTAAACTTACTGAATTTTGTCTCTGGAAAATGCCTTTAAAGAAGTGTCATTTAATTTGCTAGGAGTCGAAGTCAATGGTCAAATTAGATGAAGGGTAATATAAGGTCAAGGGTTGAACAAGCCTAATTTTTATGGTAAAATTAGTCGTGAACTCCTCATAATTAGAAGGAGCGATCAAAGTCAAAGTTCATCGGTAAGTACTTGACCGTGGAACCTTGCTACTGCATAAATGGATGGCATCATAGGTCAGGGTGTGAGGTCAAAGAACCCAAACTTGGGTTTTGACCAGCCATTAGCCTAATGATTAAAAAATCCTTAAATCATATTATGGTGGTTATGTAACCGAGCATGGAAAGTGGAACATTTGTAATTGATGAGGTCATACGTCAAAGGTCAGAAGTAAAAAATTAAAACATTGATTTGCAACTATTTGCTTAGAGTATAAAAGCCTTTTAACCCCATACTACATGAATGAGATGAATTTTTTATATAGTGCTTTTGGCTGCTAAGGGCCGCTGTCAAAACTAGGTCAAATGTCAAAGAAGATCAAAGTAGATTTCGCGAAAATTCCAAAGTAAAGTTTACGGAAACTTGTGTCGCAAACTCCTCCTAAATCGTAGGTCCAATCAATTCCAAACTTGGAGGGAAGATCCCTGAAAATGAAAGCCTTTTCATTCAAAATTAGTGATGAAAAAGTTTATGGATAACTAACTTAAATTCAACTTTTAAACAATGTTTGTTTGTCAACGTATAAGACACTTCATTATGAGATCAAAAGGATATGAAGTGAAGTTGAAGGATATGAAATTTGCACCTTTAACGATTACCTACTGGTTGCAAAATGTTGTTAGTCTTTTTAAAAGAACTCTCTCTACCTAACACAACCCGTCTTCACTACTTATATGACAACTGTATTCAGTTATATCTGTTGTTACTCTTTGATGTGTGTCCTACTTTCGAACATTTTCTTTTTAAAATTAAGGATTAACTTAAGGCCTACATCAATCAGCGCCTGCAATGTTCCCTACTCTGCCCCTTGCCCTCTTTTCTCTCTCACAGGTGTAGGAACTGTGTTCCCCATGTAAGGTTGTCATAATGAAGTTTAATTAATACTCTATAAATAGAAACTTGTCTCAAATACTACAAATTTCCCTCATTGTCTTGCTTTATGCTCAGTTTGTAGATGAATGACAAATTAGATGCAGTTGCGGCGAAAAAAAAACGGTTGAGTAAGGGTCATCAATGGCACTTTAAAATACTTCCACTAAGATTTTTTAGACAATAAAGCAACTGGCTGCAGGTTGATTTATAATTTACCATTTAAGAAGTAGTTCCGTTGCCAAAAATTGGAGGAAGTACCTGAACTCGTCTTGAAGCCAGACATTCTCGTATTTGCTGACCTTCTCAACTTCTTGTTTCTTGAATTCCAGAAATTCTTCTTTTTCCGTAAGTTCCTTCATAAACGCCCTTAATTTGATCATCCCGGGCATTTCAACACCCCATTCTGGATTGAAAAATGTTTCGTTCATGTAACATGCCATGTAGGGTTCCATCCACACCTCGGTGTCATCGACGAAGGACATGCACTTCGTAAAAACTGTGCTATTTGTCCGAGGCACGATCCAAGAAAACACACGCAGTGGTTTGCTGCTTTTTTGGCTATCCATATTTCACAATCTTCCCTAAGGTAAGAGAAAGGGTTAAACAGATGTAACGTTTGTATGCGAGAACACAGAACAACATTGGAGAAGGGGCTACCTGCCAATTGAAAATTCTGATTGACACAAAGCTTGGAAATGAAGATGTTGGAAAAAGGTAATTTGCTTTGGGAATTATTGACTCACATATTACATGAAGTGTCATAAGTCATGTGTATTACATTAATAGTCAACTCTTCTTGTTTAGGGCCAGAAAGTCATAAGGACTGGGTGCACATACTTGCCCTTTATGCCCCCCCCCCCTTAAAGGAAAGAAGTCTCACTTACGTACTATCCAGTCTGGAGTACGAGATAAATGATGACAAGGTACCAAGCTACCTTTCAGATCACTCAGGTGGATTGGGAAAATAAGGACTTTGCATCTAGACCCGTGGCGGGACGTTTTGATGCATACCCTTGTTCCTTACGAAAATAAAGGATTGAAAAAAAGGAGGATAAAGAAATGTTTGCAATATCTCTAATAACTGACTAAATTGGAATATTTCGTCCCATCTGACGCTGTTATCTTCAGGGTTTTGAATAAAAGTGTGTTTACACTCTTGCTATCTTTCAGAATTAAAACAAGTAGCATATGACCCCAAGGCGGTACGTTTTGTGCAGGAGAGCTTTGCAGCAATAACCCCTGTTTACTGCAATTTTCTAAATATAGAACTTGAAGTGAAGTTTGAGTAACAAACGGCTGAATTCAAGGAAAATGAAAAAAGTGTAGCACCACTTTAAGAGTAAGATAACATGGCAAAGGACAGTTTTGATTCGATTTTACGTGAGGAAAATGATGTTTGGTGTTATTCTTACTTGATTTAGTTGGAAAATACATATACAAGTTGACACAGGTTCAGTCGGAAAAATGTGCTAGACTGAGATATTAGAAATTACAACTGTTATTTAAGATTTTCCGACTATTGTCACTCAAACGAACTTGGGGGGGGGGTGAGACACCCCACATCCACTGTCGGGACCGCCCTGGGTGGGGTCCAATGGGAAAGAGTCCCCGAAGCTCTGGGGTTTTGCAAAATGTGGGCATTTGAATTAACTTTTTAATTAGCTTCAAACTGTGAGTAATGCTAAAGAACCACAAAAATCACCTTTGACCTGTTATAGTCTTGTAAAAAGAGACTTGTAAAAGCTGTCACAAAAATGGACGATTGTTACAACGAATTCCTTGACCTCTGTAGCGACAAAGGTGGGACATGGGTTGAGACTTACACGTCGTAAGTACATTATGACCAGGGAGCCTAACAGCTCCCTGGTATGACACAGGTGGTTGTTTTGACAGTTAAGCATATCAACTGTTACTTCACAGTGGATCAACACCTTCTGCAAACCTTAGTGGCACGCTCAGAAGGCATTTTTGCCATTACGTAGTTATCAGGAAATATTTTATTCCACAATTATAAGTCTAAGATCTACATATTTTCAGGGGCTACATACAACTGCGACAGTGAGTCTCCTCATGTACACTAATTCAGTAGTCAAGCTAATGCTTTTACACCAATCCTATGTAAAAAAATGCCCTTTAAGTTCTATTTTTTTTTGGGGGGGGGAGGGCTTGTAATCTGATCACATAGCCAAAAAATATATGAGGGCGATCGGATGGATATTGACCAAGGGACCAATTTTGTTTTTTTTAATTGAGGATACAATGTTGAAATTTGTCCCATACGTTTGATAGACATGAGTACTAACTGGATAAGTAGGGAAAATACACCCCGTGCCCATATGGTGAGCCGCCAATGGAGGGAATACCTTTATAGAAAGGAATGTCAGTTCTGTACTTGCATGGCAGTTTAGGTTATAGACTAAATACCAAAAATTTTTTTTTGCACATCACGCATGCACCAGGTTTCTACACATGGGGTCCAATATCTATTTGTCATTAATTTCTGATAAAAACCTTGTACACAATTTTTTCTGTATCCATATGTAGGGTGTTCATGTGATAACTTGTTTCCAAATAATGCGGCCAGGTCACCCACCGTCGATGTGGTTTTGGTGCTATTGTGTGAAAGCTTCTACATTAGTAACCTAGTGCACCTTTTAGGTAGCTGTCCCAACATCAGTCAAATATTTTACCATACCTAAATTTACAGTAAATGCAACCCACATCATAATCCGCCCTGCCCAACCACAATCCCCTACTGTAAATCATAAATCGTTACTTTGGGTGAGTCTTACAAATATGTTTGGATTGTGATCTCTACTATATGTACAGTATTATTGAGTATCTATTTGTCACCTTTAATGTACAGTTCGTCAAATGCACGTATTGGTTGCAATTTTTAAACAACTCCAGCTTCCAGCTCAGGGCACCACCCCCTACCAGGTTGCTAGTCCCTTGACCCTACCAAAGATCTTATTATGGCCCCTCGACCCTAGGTCCACAAGTGAAACTAAAGATTCTAGCTGCTTTGATGCATTCGTCAGTGTGCCCCTGGTGCAAAATTGTTTCCCCAGTTCCCCTTCCCCCTAATCAATATGTCTGGTAAAGCCATTGATTCTGAGAATCAAGCCATTTGAAGCCAAGACGAAAAAAGGGTGTTATATCTGGCAGTTCCCAGTTATAGACTTTAATTGTTGGGCTACTGGCTTCCAAGCTTCCAACCAAGCTACATGTAAGGCCTGTGTTATCATTATAATAACCAATTAAAATAGTAGTACAGTAGGCATAAGGCCAATGATCTAGGAGGGTCGACCATGCAATTTTTCTCCCTAAAAAACTAGAAATTTCAATGGCCAGTGGCGTAGCTAGGATTTTTTCCAGGGGGGGGGCAAGACCTAAAAATTTCCGAATTTTCATCTGAATTTTTCTTCTTCTATACTACAAATCAGGTTGAATGTTTTACATTTCCCAAAGCATATTACACCTACACAGTGTTATACTTATGGATATGCATTTATGAAGTACAATTGTGAATGTACTGTAGGCCCTAAGCTCATTTTACCACTAGAGCTTTGTAGGGACGTATAAGTGTAATAATCACCGAGCGAAGCGAAGTGCGAATTTCTGAAATTGAAGACTCCAAATCCATTTATTTACCCAATTGTGTTGTATTAACTCAATATTTCTTCTTATTTTTTACGTCGAGAAGATAATTATCTTTAAAGTGTTTTCCAAGTCAATAATTAAAGATATTTGTCAAGTCTAGTATCAAGGAATTCTTCACAATTTATTGTGATCCGTAAGTGCAGGTCATAGTATAAATTATTTAAGCCTACAGTAATACAGTGACCAAAATCTTAAAAATTGTGTTCACACATTACCTTCACTGAGAAGGAAAAGAAAACGATATTTATAATAACCATATAATGTCTTACAGAAATAAATTCTATTAAACAATTAAGTTTCACTAGATGCCGAGGCAAAGAAAAATTTGATATATTTCATTACATTTTGCGATATTTTGCCATATTTACAGTAAGTTTTGTTAGATGCCTAGCGTAGCGAGGCTAAGAAAAATTGATATATTTTATTACATTTTGCTATAATTTCCCAGTGTTGTAACGAGTCACCCTTAGGTCGAGTCACAAGTCAAGTCAAGTCAACGGTGGTCGCGTCGCAAGTCATTCGTCACATTGCTCACGTCAAGTCAAGTCGAGCACAT
>WURT03041007.1:0-14762 GCA_009936505.3 Holothuria glaberrima
CGAGTAGGATAACTGTGTGGGATCGCATGCTTGTCATGTGGGTGACTCAATCTTGTTACAATATATCATATGGCAAGCAATCACTAAGCCTTTTGGCTTTCTTTTTATTTCAAAATTCTTTTACTGGTATTTATTGTGATAGGATAACTTAGTTGCAATAGCTGCAGAAACCTTTGAAATGTGAGGTTATCAATCTGCCAAGTGATAGATCCTTCTCCAAATAGCAATTGCAAAGGATTATGGGACAGACTTTTGGGGTGCATGATTTTGTCAATGGTATTTTACTGTGGGCAGAAGGGATGCATACCAAACTTCTATCCCATAATCCTTTGTACTTGCTATTTGGAAAAAGGTCTATGGATAAGTGTGATAGTATTAGCAGCTGGCCATGCAACAGCTGCTTGATTGCTCAAACACTTATGATTGAGATCAATGTGGGAAAACAATTTTAAGTATTATGTTCAACTAAGGGGGAGGAAAGCAAAAAGTACTGTGAAAGTTTTGGCATTATTTCTCTCCTGGTACAGCTCTCTAGTAAATATGAAGTCTTCCTATCTCTTGAGTGAACTCGAGTGAAATAAATCAGTACATTACTGTAGCTGATTTGCATAAAGTCTGAGTTCTGTATGGTTGAGAGTTCCATTGTCAGTTGGCATTAAATATGATTTTCATGTCAGCTCGATCTGTCTCATCAAAGTATGGATGTATTTCATATTTTGTTTCAAAAATGATAAATTTTATCAACACATTGTGGTATGATAAATAAACAATCTGTGATGAACAGGGGAGGTTTGCTGCTTCTATGATCCTCAAATTTCCAAAACAATAAACTCCCTTATCATTTTAAGAACCACTGTTCATAGAAATATTGTTGTCCTGACACCATCATCATGAATTTAATTGTTCAGGGATGATTTTGCCTCTCTTTGTGTTGTGTAATTTTTGTGACTTTTACAGTATCACTTAAAGTTTGAATAGAAGTAAATCTAGGGAAAGTAAACTTTTCAAGAGGTAATTAATTATAAATAAAGCAATTTATTGCATATTCTAGATTGAGACAAAGTTTCATGTCTGGCTGTGTATTAAAGGTTTGGTAGCAGGGAAAATCTAGAACGAGCCCATTTCTTTTTAAACAATATTGAAAATATGCAAAATAATCACAAAGAATCATCTCAATCTATCACAAATTTACTTTTTGATTCCTTGACTATTAAGGCAGAAGGAATCAATGCAGTCATCATGGCATGTATATGTACATGTGCATGTTCATGTGTGTGTGTGAATGTTTGTGACACATGGTTTGTAAACACGATATCTCAAGAAAGGAATTATGGAGACTTTTCATACTTGGTATATGGATATATACAGTTTTTGGTGGCGATCAGGTCAACAGAGGTCATAAACTAAAACCGTGTAAACACAATTTCTCAAGCTAGAAAGCATCGATACTTTTGGATCTGTACTTGGCATGTGGATGCATTATAGTCAGAAAATGAAGCCTATTGTTTTTGGTAGAGGTCAAAGGTTATCTGAGGTCATGGTGAGTAAAACTTCAAAAACCTTGGGATTGCTTGTAAACAATATCTCAAGGTAGGAATGATGGATACTTGTCATACTTGATATATATGGATTGATCATGTTGAGTGGAAGAACTATTGTATTTGCAGAGGTCAGAGGTCATGTCAGGTCACTTGAGGTCAAAAATCAAAAGTCTTGTAAACAAGATGTCTCAAGAAAGAAAGCACACTCTTGTTTTTGGTAGAGGTCACAGTATCAGGGGTCAGCTTTGGTAAAACTTCAAAATCCTTGGGAATTGCTTTTGAACACGATCTCTGAAGAAAGAAAGGGTGGATACTTTTTGTGCTTGGTATATAGATTTGTCATATATCATATCTTGGTAAAACTAATTTTAATATTTTTCATACTTCTGCTAAAGCCCATTCATGTTGGAATGAAATTGTTTTTAACAGTACAACCATTTTAAAATCTTCTAGTTTTAAGTATTTAGGTTTAATAATAGACGATAGACTGTCCTGGGAAACTCATATCAATGGTCTCTGTAACACTTTAATAAAATGTGTTGGTATATTCTAACATTAAAGAAACTTTTTTCGAAATACAGATGTACAGATATATTACTCACTTTTTTATTCTAAATTAAGGTAGGCTATCAAGATTTACAGTACAGCCAAACAGACTGTTTACAGTCACCACTTCAGATGCTTCAAAATTAGTTACTCAAAGTGCTTACAAGTAAACCTTGGCATTACTCATCTCATGTTTTATATAGTCAGAATAAGCTCCTTATGTTAAAAGATATTCATTTCTATTGTATGTGTGATTTGATATTCAAACATTGTAAACAATATCTTACTTGGGCCCTGTTTCATAAAGGGTTAAGATCGATCTTAAGTTCGATTTCAACAGGACGATTGCATGGCAGATCAAACTTAAGCTTTTTTTGGTCTTTTGTTCTTTATGAAACAGTGCCCTGGTATTATTTCTAATGCTTTATGCCCACCAAGATCTGACTGTCAACCAAGTACTCGTTTAAGCAATCTTTCTGTTGTTACCTATCATAAAAGTTATCATGGAAAATTAATTTGAAATAACTACTCTTATCGCATCTGGCAGTCCTTACCCCTAGGATGAAATCTATGATCAAATGTAACTCATTCCTTGGCAGTATTAAAGCTGAACTTATCAGTATTATACGTAATTTATTCCAGATGTCATGCACATTTACCATTTATTATGTTTGCCCTGAATCTCCTAAGTCTTCTCTTCTAAATTCTTTAGCTATCCTCGTTCTTTCTCTTCTCTTTTTTTTCCTTCTTTCCTTTCCTTGCCTTCTCTTTTGTAAAATTCTTTGGGGATCAGTTTCCTCCCCCTTTTTATGTTTATAATTTGGTTCGTGCTTTTCAATGGTCACTAGCTTTGCTGACAGTTTTTTGTTTTTCTAGTGTCCTTCATATGTCCTTTATACTTGTTTATATAACTTTTTACTGTGTTTTATTGTTCATATGAGAAATAAATTTGAATTGCATTGAATTATTAAGAGGAAGAACTAGTTTTGTTGGAGGTCATGTCCTTTCACAAGAGGTCAAAAACCACAAACCTTGTAATCACCATATCTTAAGGTAGAAAGCATGGATACTTCCATGCATGGCATGTGCATGCTTTATAGTCAGAAAATGAAGTCTAGTGTTTTTGGTAAAGGTCAAAAGTTTACTGAGGTCAGGGAAGGTAAACTTCAAAAACCAAGGTAATTGCATGTAAACCGGGTATCTCAAGATAAGAATAATGAATACTTTTCATACTTGGCATATGGATTTATCATATTAAAGGGCAAATCTTGTCATCCCAGACAGTTCCAGTTCTCCCAACTATGCAATGTGTAGCTCCTCCCACAATTGTATTTAAGGTCATTCCTTGTGCAGATACAAATCTCTTTTGTTGCTTCAAGGTTATGTCCTGATGAGCATGCAAAGCTATAATGTGTAAATCCAAGCACTCTCTCTGCATTGTGTGGAATGTGAGCTACTCTGCATCTTTTGAATTTTCAAACCTTGCTGTCAATCAAAGAGCAGTCACCAACTGAGAATTTTGATACCCCCACACTAAAAATATACTTTGGGGTGATGAGTGTATGGCTTTAAGAGGTAGGCCCCTATTGTTTAGGCTGGAGATCAGAGGTCATGTCAGGTGACCAGAGGTCAAAAACCAGAAGCCTTGTAAACACAATGTCTCAAGGTAGAAAGTATGGATACCTTTCATACTTGGCATGTGGATGCATTATAGTCAGAGGATGAAGCCTAATGTTTTTGGTAGAAGTCAAAGATTATCTGAGGTCAGGGAAGGTAAAACTTCAAAACCCTTGGGAATTGTTTGTAAACACGATATCTCAAAATAGGAATAATGCACATTTTTTGTACTTACTACTTCGTATTTATCACATTAAGAGAGCTCTTGTTTTTGTGGAGATCAGAGGGCATGTCTGGTCACCAGAGGTCAAAAGTAAAAACCCTGTAAACACAATATATCATATAAGGAAGCATGGATGCCCTTCATACCTGGTATGTAGATGATTTATTGTCAGGAAATGACCCCTATTGCATCTTGTAGAGGTCAAATGTCACATGAGGATACCAGAAGAAATAACCTGAAATCCTTGTTAAAATGATATTTCAAGTTAGGAATGAATGGTGGGTACTTACCTATTGGTATATAAATCAATCATTAAGAGGAAGAGAACTATATAGTTTTTGGATGAGGTTGAAGGTTAAGTGAGTTCATCAGAGGTCAGAAACGGAATCCTTTGTAAACGCAATATCCCATCATAAGAAGCATTCATACTTAGTTTGTGGATGTGTTATAGTCAGAAGATGAACCCCATTCTTTTTGATATAGGTCAAAGGTAGCACACGATCTCCCTAGGTAAAACAGTAAAAACCTTGGAAATAGTTAGATTGGCAATGCAAAGATTGGTACCTTTTATTTCCTTGTGGCAAGGAATCACTTAGCCTTTTGGCTTTCTGCATGATTACAGGAAACGTATTAATTTACCCTTACATATTTGAATATTAAGACAAAACCTCAGTGTGCAAGTATGGGAAGAGAGAGGGCTATTTCTCATGATGTTCTTTCATTGTTCATTCACCATGCATATTTGTCTCTAGTAGTTTATTTTGGAATGGAGAGTACCCTGTTCTAAACATGTCAACATCACTGAGCCAAAATTTAACATGTGCTAGCAAGTGAATAATAGCCAATTTATGTTTGGTCTTAGAATATTTTGACATAACACCAAATCATGATTTGCAGATTTAATCACAAATGGTCAAGCATTACATTTGTGGCTAAAGGCATATGTTAAAACATATGTAGGACTTTGTGACTTGTTGTACAAATGAGAAATACATGAAAATATAGAAAAACACATACATACACTTAAGAAAAATCCAAGAAGGTTCAAACTTTGGGTAAGGTAATTAATATTTGCAGTTCACTATGAAATCATGGTATCACTAGATCTCATTTTTACACTTTACAATAGTTTTGTTACCATATCTGGAGATTGTAACATGAATTCCAAGTAAACATCCCAGTCTTATGGTTAAAGGGTCTTTGTAGTTGCCCAAAAGTTATTTTGAAGTACTAGTATTATTGGACCTTTTTTTGGCATTCACAAACCCAGCTCCCATCAGGCTATGCCATCAAATTATGTACATAATGTACCAGAGACAAGCAGAATCACAAATGCATGAATGACAAAGAAATTCCTTTTGAAGGTCATGTGGGAAGGGGTATATGAGCTAATGCATTGGGGTAATGTCTGTAGTCCCCCCATCTCATTGGACCCCATCTCTTTGGTCCCCCGTCTCATTGGTCCCCTGTCTCATAACCCTAACCCTAACTCTTTAACCCTAACCTAACATCAAACCCCTAACCCTAATGAGAAGGGGGACTTATGAGATGAGGGACTAGTGAGACGGAATAATGAAAGGGGGACTAATGAGATGGGGGACCAATGAGACGAATCAAGCTAAATGGGGGAACCAGTGAGACAGGGACCAATGAGATGGGGTACTAAAGAGCGGACCCTCATGCATCATGCTTATTAAAAGGGTCTGTTTTCAATTAGGTGACTAAACACCCTTTTTTGGAGAAATATTGTTCAATAATAGGGAGTCTTGTAGCCATCAAGTTTGCAGTGCTGGTCTCATTGTGGTACTGTACTTATGCTCAAATTTGTAATAGTTCAGAACTGTAAATCAAGATAGTGTTAAATTGTACTTTACTCAACAATTGTAAACTTAACTTGTTATGACTACCAACAAGTATGAAATGATTGTATTGTGGTGTTTTGATTAACCAGAAGTTACAGCAAGTCAAATTTCATTGCAAAATATCTTGTATTATTATGATTTACTTAATTTATAGAACATTGTCTCATGACTACACTTGGAAGTACTGCAAATGGAAACATTCATTCTTACTGTTTACTGTGGCCTGCCCTACTTAAACCAATTGGTTACAAACTGAGCCATAAAACCTCATCTAACTAACTTACTGTTTACTATGCTGAGGCAAATGTTTACTGGTATAAGCTAAATATTGAGACCATCAAGTCTTATGTCAATCTCACAGAGAAGAGTTGTCACTCATTATATATATGTGTCTGCCTGCAGCACCTTCTAGTAGCTGATCATGTGAGTGAAGGTTTCCCGCTCAAAGTCAGCTTCTTCAAAATTTTCCAGGTTAATTAAAGCATTTTTAAACTAGGCTCTCCCGCCTTGGGGTTTTATTTGAATATGCATATATTCTTTTGCATTTCAAAGCTTCATCTGTAGTTTAAACACACAGGGCAAGTGTTCTTATTTTGTTTTCTTTCTTTGTTTTCTAACCTTCCTTTTGCAGCAGTTTTAGGACAGAAAGGTTTCAGGCGACCGGCTCTCACATTGATCCCTTCATACTTTCAGTCACATTCGAGGTTTTTGGAAGCATAACATCAGTTGACCTAGATTCATACATTCAGGTAACAATTAACATACTGGAGTTATTCACCAGTAAGTGGCTAAGAGGTGCTTTGTATCACCAGTTGATGAGAAGTCACCGACAGTGCATTTACAATTCTCCAGAAATAACCAGACCTACTTATCTTCTCCAAGTGCAGTTACCCATTGCTCTTTCTTGCATTTCAATTGTTTCTTAAGAATTCCATTCTCAACAGTTTTATGGAAGTATTGCTTACATCATTCAAATGGCTGCCACATCCGTATGAAAGTTCATGATCAGTACCAATTTCTTATGGTGGTAGGCATTAGGCTTGGGCGACTCCGATATTTTGGGAGTCAGGTACCCACAGCCTGAATAGTCCCCCGCAGCCTGAATAGTCACGACTCTGAATTAAGTGGCCGCAACTCCTACTTTGTATTGGTTTCAATGACATAACTGCCACTTACACATATATATTGTTATATTTTGAGCAGAAATTATCGTATAGACAATGTAGGAAGTAAATGATATGCACTACGCAGTTGTGCATGTAATGTGTGGGCATTACGTGTTAATGACACATTGTACTAGTGTATTGGATACAATTACTGACATTGAAAAGGGACTGCGGTGCGCTGTAGAATTTCATCGGTGGATTGAACGAAAATGTGGAAAAGTTTTGATGTAATACTACTGACAAGCACACAAAAAACGATCTTCATGAATGTTTTTTCTAGTTTTAAAAATTCCACAGGAGTTGTGACTCCAAAGAAAATGGAGCCAGGTTATAACTCTTGTCCAAGAGTCGCGACTCTGGTGTAGAGTCAGGTAACCCGCCCAAGCGTAGGTAGACACCATCTCTGGCAGATCTATGAATTTTCATATGGACGGGGGGGGGGGTGGAGCAGGACCCTTTGGAGGTGTGAGATGGGACCAAACTCTCTACCTCTTCGGTTTCCAAAATGCCCTAGGTTGCAGGAATTTGCACTCAAACACAAATAGTGCAGTGCAATCCTACATGTACCATCTTTGGCCCTTTATCAGAAAAGGGGGATGCCACTCCCAATTTCACCCACCCTATCAGCCAGTAGTCATCATAGAAAGGTACTGTAGGAAATATACATTGTTTGTGCATTTACAGTATTAAAAACATTGGTTTTCTACTCTACAGGATGTTATGGTAGAAATTATACTCCATCTTTGCAACTGCATAAACTATTGAGAGCAAGTGGGTGGGGAGTGGGACTAAATTAGGAATGAGGATTATCTCTACTTAGTCAAACCCCTCAGAGAAAGCTGACAATAAGGAATGTTGATTGGGAGGGAAGACTATTTCTGAAATGAGTGTAAAGTATCATTTTTTTTATTGTTTTGTTGATGATATCTGAGAAAGAATTTCTTATCCCTGTCTATTGTGGAGGGAAATGAATGATTGATTTGAGGGAAAGAGTGTATATAGAGGAGAGTACTGTACAAAAGTTTTATTCTTAGTAACCACCAGTCTGTGTTACAAGCTTTTGTTCACACCCCACCCCCTGTCCCCTTCCTTGTATTGTAATGAGCTGTTACAGAAGTGGATACTACTGCAGAGTCAGTTATGTTTTAATCAAATCTCTTCCCAGTCACTCTCACTCATTTATACAAGGAAGATTAGTTATCCCCCCCCCCTCCCCCGTACGCATGCGTAATGCAAAAATGTGCTACAGTGTCATAGCTTCTGGTCGTTTGCCAAAATCTTACATGGAGTCAATAAAAACAGTTTTTGGAGTGAGCTGAAATAAGAAAATAAAACTTTTTACAGGGGGGAGGGGAATCCGTTAACGTAAATTTTCTGTTATGGCTGGACATGAGTGGTAAACATCAGGATGATTTTATTGATTCCTTGTAGAAGGCAGAAGCAATCAATGAGATGGTGATGTTGTGGGTGTGTATGTGATACTTTGCTTGTAAACATGATGTCTCAAGATATGGTCACTAGAGGGATCTCATACATGACATGTAGGTACCCCATATTAAGAAGATGATCCCTATTGTTTTGGTGAATGTCAAAGGTCACCTGGGGTCACCAGAGGTCAAAAAAAGGTAAAAGCCATGGACAATACTCGTAAACCAAATGTCTCCAGAAGGGGAACTTCCATAAATTTCATAAGTGACATTTGGATACAGCATATTAAGTACTAGATTATTCCTATTAAAGGTCATTTGGGGTTTCCAAAGGTCAAATAGTGAGACCTTGAAAACTGCTCTTAAATACAGTATCTCAAGTTGGGCAACCTTGAGGGTTCTCGTGCTTCATCTTGATGCCCCATGTTAAGAAGATGATCCTATTGCTTTGATGTAGGTCAAGGGTCATCTGGGTTCACCAGAGGTCAAACTGTAATAAGCCATGAAAAATGCTTTTAAACACAATATCTCCAGAAGGGAAACTTCAATGAATTTCATAGTGGGCATGTGGAGTAAGCAGCATATTGAGTAGATGATCCCTATTTGTTTCGATGGAGTCACCAGAGATCAAATAGTTAGAGCCTCAAAAACTGCTTATGAAGATGGTGTCTCAAGTTAGGCAATCTTGAGGGATCTCATACTTTGCATGTAGGTACTCCATGTTTAGGATACAATCCCCATTGTTTTTGGTATGTGTCAAAAGTCATTTAGGGTCACCAGAGGTCAAACTGTGAAAACCCTAAAACTGCTTGTAAATGTTTAATTTCAAGATGCAAAATAAGGATCTCATACTTGTCATATGGATATGCCATACTGAGTATATGATCCCTATAAGTTTTAGTATAGGTCAAAAGGGTTACTAGAAGTCAAAGTACAGTACAGTAAATCTTGTTTATGTGAATCTCAAGAAGGAAGATGTATATGCATCTCAAACTTTACACTTGGGTGCTCTGTATGGAGCATATGGTCTCTACAAGTTTTGGTGGAGGTCACTAGAGGTCAGATTGTAGAAACCATGAAATTACTTGTAAACAGTATGCATGATAACTCAGAAAGGGTAACATGCATTGATGGGTCTCATACTTGTCGTGTGAATAACCCCATATTGATGAGATGATCTCTGTTGTTTTTGGTGGGGGTTGAAGGACATTTGAGTTCATCAGAGGTCACAACTATGAAAACTTTGTAAACATGATATGTCAAGATTGAAAACTTCAATTAACCTCATACTTAGTTTGCGAGTGCCCCATATTAAGTTGAAATAACCTAAAGATTTTATTGAAAGGTCAGTTTTGAGTTACCAGAAGTCAAACAGTGGAAACCTTGGTAATTCTCCATGATATTGTGTCAATGGGAAACCATTTATACTTAACTACATCCAAGAGACAAAGAATTCTAAGCCTTTTGGCCTTCTAGTTAACTGATATTTCAATATGCAATTTGCACATAAATTTACAATGAACACATCTTCAGTCCTGATAATGGAAGAAGCAAAAAGTCTCAGGGGTATAAAATTTGACATCTCAAAGTTGCCATTTTTCAATAGCGTCCTTTAATTGGAATCTATTGATGGTATCGTGAAAGAACTTTCCATTTGGACAAATAACCCAAAACCTTATACTGTATGTGCATTGTGTATTTACATTAATAATAAAACAAAGACAGTAAAATTGCTTTTAAGCATTCTTTTATACATCCATTATGTCATCACCCCATTTTTACATTAGTGTAAAGCCATTTTCTCCTTGACCTTTGGCAATTGCTTCCAGCTTTTATATTCGTTCTGATTTTTTTACTGCCCCAGAATGTTCAATGTGTGCCTCTGAAAGTCCTCCTTCTCTCTGAGTATTTTGTCATCACTTGCCTTCAGTTCCTTTGAAAAAGTGACCAAACAAGTGTACCCTTCGTTACTAAATGTGGATGTAGTTAGACTAACAGACTTTGCTTGACTTAATACCCATCAAGAACAAGATGAATGCCGATATTATCAATTAAGATGTCAATAAGACCACTTCACGCTCGTTAAAATTCATACAACCTGTCATGAGGCTACTGCCGAGAGGTTTGAACTTTATATCAAAGTTCGTCCGCTCAGTGTATCCCTTCGGACAACATTGGAGTATTTTGTTACAGAGATGTCACTGAAGTAGCCAGATTAATTAAATGATGGAACCGTAGGTGGCTGAGAACTGCCTTCATTTAGTATGCATGCCTTAATATTTTGGTGTGTAACAAGTTAGCATAGACTTTGACAGTCACCTACTTAAAAGTGTGATTTTTTTTCCTTGAAGAACTTGTACTATGTCTTCAATTCAAATGTAAATTGGGGGCAAGATTTTAAAGTTTAATGAATTGATGGCCAATCAGAAGATTCTACCTGTCCAAGAAATTAGTGCAAGAACCAAACCACTCAAATACTTCTAAGGGTACAATTCTTTGTTCAAGATGTGTTGAAGTACTCATCACACCAAAAGTGAAGCTGGATGTAATAAATGTATGAAAAAGTTTTACACATGCATCAAAAATTCTTGACAAAAGAGAAAAAAGAAGACTAAAAGTTTGTGTGATCTTCACACAAACTTTTTTTGGGGGAAAGACATGTAAACTTTCCAAGTAAGTTGAAAGATGCAAACAGGTAATGAAGAAAAGAGGATGGGTGATGTACAGGAATTAAATCAGTTGTAATGTATCAACAAGTCAAGGGTTTGTTATTCAATATGGATGCACAAGACAATATATGTATGGTGCCAGTGTTAAGCACTGTATCCGATTAGTGGTGTCCACAGATAGGCAATTTTGGAGTTCTTGTGTGTTCATCAGGGTTATGGAACATTGTGCAGTATGTCTTGTTGGAACATGGTAATTTATGAATTAAAGTGTTTGTTTCTGTGTTGTATGTATACTCTACATCAGTGGGTTTGTTTAGTTTCTGTGGAGTATGTGTGAAATATATACTCTCATCTTAAGCTTACAGTTCAGTATAACAATATCATGGACAATTTGCCATAAAACCCTCTAACCAGATGCGACCAAGGTGAAGTATAAGTAATAAGTACATGCACTCAGTGGCAAACACAGGATTTCTCTCAAGGGGGGCCATGCAGTATGTTGTGTGATTGCCAGCCTGACACCCCTCCCCTTTGAAAATTTTTGAAAAATTAGATGTCCTTACATGCAATTTGGTGCCACATATGCTACCTTTTGAAGAAAAATTTGTCTTACAAAATTTAGGTATTTTTAGGAAGTAAAAAAAAATTGGCATCAGTGAGGGGGCCCACGGAGGGAGACCCCTCCCCTTTGAAAAATTTTGGTTACCTTACATGCAATCTGGTGCCACATATGCTACCTTTTGAAGTAAAATTTGTTACAAAATTTGCATATTTTTAGGATAAAAAAAAATTAGCATCCATGAGGAGGGCCATGGCCCAAGTCCCCCCCCCCCCCCGTGTATGCCACTGCATGTACTGTTGGTAAGATTGCTCTTTTTCAACATTATTAAGCCATGTTGTTGCATTTTTTTTCAAAGGGCACTGCCTCCTTGTCATAGGATAATTTTAGAAGATAAATTACATGACAAACCAGAAAGTCCAGAGGCTAAGTGATTCCTTGCTGAAAGGGGTGCTATGTTACACTGGAGTTCATCCCTCAAATTGATACTTCCTGATTACATCATATTTTACAATGTTTCCATGCTGACTGCACATGACCTTTGAATCTCACCAAAAATTGAATCAAAAAAATGTCTGGGCTGTCTGTGTTAGAATCCACCATGCTATTTAGAACTCGATAAGCATAAAGTATTTCTAATTATGCTAAAGTCACAGAAACTTTTACACATCATGTTCATAATTAGGTAATTCAAATTTGAATTAGTACTGTAACAGTTCTGAATGTGAAAAAATAAATGTTCTCTATGACTTCATCTTTACAATGGTAGAAAAATTCAGCCCTTCGTAATGACCTTTAAGCTCCTCTGAAAACAGTAGGGTTCTTCCTCTCCATATTATATAGTTTATATGTATGAAGATTGTCTATAACTGCTTTTGTGAGGTACCATGTTTACAAGCAGTTTTTAAGAATTTTATATTTTCACCTCCCTAGTTGTTTCTGTCCCCCAACTGTTGACTGCGTCCCCCAAGTGTTGACTGCAATGCCTTTTTGGGAGCCATGACCATATGATTACTTTACTTGTATGGTTGTATGTGCACAAGAATGGTTAGTAACTGTAAACATACACTGCAGAACATTGCTGTTGTGTTGCAAACCCCTGCTACAGCCTGTACCTCTGGTGACTTCTTCCAATCACCCTCGCACACCATGGAATCAACTTCCAACCACTTCAAACCTTGTGCTGATGTCAGAGGATACTTAAACATTTAAAACCTTGGGAGCTCTTGTCATCATGACTTGTGGGCTACACCTCTTGCACATTCTTGTGACCTGTTGCAAGCAAATGCTCTCACACTAGGTGACATTCTCGAGGTCACAGGAGGTCACAAGGAATTGCAAGGGCTCTTAAGCTGTTGGTCACTGATTGGGTAACCAGGACTAAGGTTGTTCCACAGTGTGGCACTACAATATTTAAGGGATGTGGTGTAATGTTACTCACTGGGGTCAATAAGATAAATGGTTGAGCTTCCACAAGTAAAATGCGCATGCACATCAATATTGATAATAAACACCTCACTAACAGTGAGGGGAAGACAATTTTAACATACATAAAAAGGTTTTAAGATCCAGAGTTTTTGATTCCCTGCCAAAGGCAAAAGGAATCTATGCAATGGTGATGTGTGTGTATGTGACGGCTTTGCTTGTAAACATGGTATCTCAAGAAGGATAACTCTGAGGAATCTCATGATTGTTGTGTGGGTTGTCCTTATTGAGTAGATAATCCATTGTTTTTGGTGTAAGTTAAAGGTCCTTTGGGGTCACCAGAGGTCAAACCCTTGTAAACACCTTATCTCAAGGAGGGTAATTGTGAGAGATCATATACTAAACATGTGGATTGCCCACATTAAGTAATTGGTACCTGTTGTTGGTGGAGGTCAAAGGTCATTTGGACTCACCAGAGGTCAAATTGTAAATACCTTGAAAATTGCTTGTAAACACGATATCTCCATAAGAATAAATGTGAGGGATCTCATACTTACTTTGTGGATTGCCCATATTGAGTAGATAATCCCTTTAATTTTTGGCAGAGGCCAAAGGTCATTTGGGGTTAACAGAGGTTAAACAGTCAAAGTATTTTAAACACTGTTTCTCAAGGATGGTAACTATGAGGGATCTCATACTTGGCATGCGGATTGCCCATACTGAATAGATGATCCTTATTGTTTTGTGTGGAGCTCAAAGGTCGTTTGGCGTCCCCAGAGGTCAAAAGCTCAAAATCTTGTTAGCACGATATCTCCAGAAGGATAGCTGTGGGCTATCACATACTTAGTGTGTAGATTGCCCTGATTGGTAAATGACCCATATAGTCTTTGGTGGAGGTCAAAGGTCATTTGGGGTCACCAAAGGTCAAAATCTTGAAAACATGGTATCCCCAGAAGGATAACTATAAGGGATCTCATACTTAGCTTGTGGATTGTCCGTATTGAGTAGATGATCCTTACTGTTTTTGGCTGAGGTCAAAGGTCATTTGGGGTTCAGCAGAGGCCAAAAGGTCAAAACCTTTTACACATATCTCAAGAAGGATAACTGTGAGGGATCTCACACTTGACCTGTGTATTGCTCCTGTTAAGGAGATAAACCTGCTTTGTTTTGGTGGAAGTCAAAGGTCATTTGGGGGTCACCAGAGGTCAAAAGATCAAAACGCAATACAGTACCTCTCAAGAACTGTGAAGGACTTCATACTTAGTCTGAGAGTGTGGATTGCTAAACTTAGTAGATGATCCCTATGATTTTTGTGGAGGTGAAAAGTCATTTGGGTCACAAAAGGTCAAAACGTTTTAAACATGATATTTTAAGGAGGGTAACTGTGAGGATCACATACTTGGCCTGTGGATTGTTCGTATTTAGCATGTAGATAGACATATAGGGTAGGTGATTCCCATTGCTTTAAGTGGAGGTAAGAGGTCCTTTTGGGTCACAAGATTGCAAAAGGTTTTGACCTTCTTAACATGACATCTCAAGTAGGATAACTGTGCAGGATCTCATGCTTGTCATGTGGGTGATTCATATTTGTTACAATATATCATATGCAGGCTCGTAGCCAGACAAGGTACTGAAGGGTGGCCAAATGGCTTCCGGGGGGGGGGGGGGGGGACAGATGGGAAAAAATCAAGTCAATGGCAACCTGAAACTTCTAGGGGGGGAAAAAA
>WURT03041018.1:0-14762 GCA_009936505.3 Holothuria glaberrima
CAAGGTTTTAGAGGGCACTTTACTTTTTCGAATTAGTGTGTAAGTCAATGGAGGAATTAATTAGAGTGTGCTACCTTTTAGTCCCGTCGCCTTTGTAGTAAGTTGACATTTTTTTGCCAATGAGTATTTTGTTTACGTTGCGGTTTTCCGGGCTTGTTTTAGCCGTCACGTTGAAATTGTCTAATCTTGGCTCAAAAGAGGAAAAAAACCCAGGGCTGATTTTATACACGTCAGCCTACTTAGGCTTAGCTTACCCAGAGGGTCAAAGATGTTCCGGTCGGCTGACTTGAATCGACCAACTTCTGGGTAGCTTTGTGTCCAAGACTAATAGAAACGGGGACAAAATATATTCGACTTGGATACTAGCTAACATACATAGCTAAACGTAGGCTATTTTGCCTTCATGTAGCGTTAGGCCAACACTCCATCTCTATTATAGAGTGACTAGAAAGGAACAAATTAGACAGGCACGTTCATTGACTATCTTCATACTCAGAGTCAGAGGGAGGTCTCCCTTGTTTGAATCAGACAAGAGGAAGGTGATGGGGTCACCTTTTAGTGGAGGTTTCTTTAGTGGCATCTCCATAGGTTGTGTTATGTTAGACTTAAGGTTAGGCTACTGTAACTGTAAATAATTTCTTCCTAGGAAAACCTTATCTTTAATGACGTCCTCGCAGTTGCTACTTTCCTCCCAACCTTTGAGTTGGAGTTTGTCGATACCCGCCCCATGGAGGACCCTAATTAGCCATATAGTCTAGAGTCTTCTATGACTGGGGACTGTCGACAGATTACATGAGAAACAGGATTCCTGTATAACTTGGCCCGTTAAAATTGGCTTTCAAGTATTCCTGCAAGAGGGTTAAGGCAACCTCTTTCATTATCTGTGTACACAGAATTGTGCAGATTTAGCCTTGGCCTAGCCTTTAAACAAAGTCTATTACAGACCACAAATGCAGACCTCCAGTCTTTGTTCTAGGATTGACTAGGCTAGACCTTCAGTAGTCCAGGGTACCTAAGCCCAGTTCCCGACATAAAGTTTGTTCCTTGAACTAGGTCTAGGCTATAATTCAGTTTCAAAGTTTTTCCTGCAAGTTACTGTGACACTAGCATCCGTCTGTGTGAGTTATGCAGTGATTGCTGTTACATACTCGTGTGCGCGTGTATAAACGTAATCATGGACTGTCTCAATTAAACAGCAGCGCGTGCTATTTAGCATACGACAGAGTGAACACCCTAGTTACAAGATTTAGAAGCTTGATAGAATGTTTAAAAGACAACAAAAGATTGATTGTATAAAGCAAATTTTTGGAAACTTAGTGTAAGTATTCTTAGATTGTAAGGTCTTGAACGTATAGCTGATCCGTAGAGATCTATTACTTATGTGTATATGAGATTTGAGAAAGATCGTCACCAGCCAAATTTTTTCAAGATGTCATAGCCCAGTTTTGCAAATGACATATATTGCTCACTTAATATGGAAAGCACATCGACCTGAATACTTGGTCAGCAGACTACTGACTAGATCTACACGTAGAGGCAATGTGCTGACCTTTGTGGGTCACTTGTGGTTTTTCTCCATGCTAGGCTTATGCCATGGTTTTCAACAGTAATTGCGCCACTGGGGGTTAGTCTTCCTCAAAAGTATGCAATCTTTTTCTTCAAACTTCCATAGTCTTTAGGGCCAAGGCCTACCAATCTTCTTTTAATCAGAAACGTATGGTAGATTGTCGGGAACGTTGAAAGTTGCTTCAAAGTTCATTTGAATCTCTTTTCTACACTCTCCTCCTCAGCAAAAGTCCAAACCCATACAAAGTTTCCGTATCCTGAGGAGAACAGCTTAAGCGCCTTAAGACAGGTTAAGAATATTTATGGGGAACCAAGTTTTCTGCTAGCAGCCCTTTCCTGCTTTCATCAAAGGGACAGTGCACACAACAGATTTTTCAAAAATAATACTTAGTAAGTCTCCTGTTTTTTTGTTCGGCAGAGAAGCTGTTCGTAAAAAGAAAATTAACAAACTGTGTAATTTCCCAAAACTGTTTAAACTAGTGACAGGTCATATGCATTGACATCGATTAGGACTAGTGGTCTATCTAGATGACTCTCTGCTGCTATTAGTATCCGCAAGGACAAAAACAAAAAGAATTTGGCAAAACTCCTCCTAAAACATCTATGCATCCCTGTAAACCAAAATACGTGGCCTTAGTCCAACACCAGATATGGATACAGATTTTCAGTCTATCAATTTTTAATGTCCTGTGTGAGGTATCCACAAAGGGTACTGAACGTAATAATTCATTTAGCCTTAGGTTAGGAGGCCTTGGGGTGTGTTGTCAAGGAGGCCCAGTAGGAAAATGATTGATAAGAAACCTACAACAACATAGAAGGTCAATTGTAGGTCAATATGGTCAACTGACTCGAGATGACTCGACTCGACTCGAGTGTGGTTAGGGTTTTCTACTCGACTCGACTCAACTCAAGTGTTGTTGGGAACTCGACTCGACATGGCAAGTGAAAGACTCTGACTCGACTAGTGGAAGACTCGACTCGACTCGACTCGAGGCTCGAACTTCAGTGACTCGATTAGAACACTGCCAATCAGAACAATTACAAATTACCATCCTACCAGTAAATGCTACAATTTAACAACTTTTGGGACGACTTTCTGAGAACAAACTTTGCACAATTTATAACCGATGGATCCTATGAATGCCTCAAAAACTATTGTTAAACATACCATTAAGTTTGAACCATTCCGAATGATATTTTTTAAAGATCTGTGTGTTGACAATTGAACAAAGGCGTAAAGAGGTAGGGAACTGGAGACATCCCCTCACTTTTCAAAGTAGAGGAAAATTTTCAATTTCAATTTCTTGAACATTTATTCGAGTCATTTTCAGGATGTTTTTTCAAAGAAATATTCTCAGAGATCAAAGAGAGATAAAAAAATGACTCACGAGGAACTCAGAGTTCCATTCCAGTCATCTCGAGTCAGTTGACCATATTGACCTATAATTGACCTTCTATACTAAGATCAGACAAGCAAGTTATTTACACAATTGCTATACAAATTGACTTGGTCATTCCGGATCCCGAAACCGGTGTTGAAGGCGACAATTGTGCGACAATTGTGCGACAATTTTGCCCCCTCGTTTCATCTTTATGTCAACGAATGTCAAGTCATGATGAATTCTGCCATTGCAGCTTTGTTTTACTCTTTTACTTCGTACAGCTCCCTTTCACTCTCCATCTCAGTTAAATTAGTCATCTGTTTCTTTCCTTTTTTAAGGATCACAGATAGTTTCTATTTATGCATCCAAGGAATCTATCAGAAGCTCCAGTTGATGCCACACCAGCAAGTTTCAAACTAAAAATTTTCATGTAGCAAACTTTAGACCGATGCAGCGTCAATTAGAACCAATTCTATTTAACCTTCATACTACCAGTATCGTTATGTGATCGTGAAAAGTAGAAACAAGGTAATCGATCGACTTGAATCGCTGGATGGCGTATTATTTTCTTATACAGATATGTCCAATTACCGATAAAATTCTGAGGTGTGATCATTTGAACTCTTCAGAATCATACAATTTTCTCTAATCTTTTTGCTTAATAATGCAAACACATTTCTCATTATGCCTTTAATAGACCACAGCGACGAGTCTCTACGTTTACTTGAACTGAACTCTACTCTATGATCTTGTATAACAAATTCACAATTTCTGAAAAACTGGAGTATCGACAAATAATTTACAATAGAACAAAAATAATCGAAGATACAATATGTATAAACACAGTCAGTATACTGAAAGTCCGGATGTTGGCGATGCAGGCCGTGTCTCGCAGCAGTCCTAATAGAAGACTAAGAACGGCGCGCGTCCGCATGAAGCCACTGTATGAAATATGTGTATACTATCGGCCAACGCGAAAGTCAGTTATTTCAATTTTTTGCTGTCAACATTATTGCGATATGTTTGACTTGAGCCATTGTGAGAAAACTCTAGTTGAGGCGAGTCGTACAGCGTAGTGACTCAAGTCGAGTCGGGTCTTTTCCACATAATGACTCGAGTCGAGTCGAGTCTTTTGCATTTTGTTAAACCTCTGACTCGAGTCGAGTAGTGTCATTACAAATACTAACTCGAGTCCGACTCGAGTCATTACAACACTGCTCATTGGCATGATCGAACTTTGCAGATTAATGTAATGCCTTTAAAGCAAATTTATCTCTTAAATCTACTACCAACCTATAATAACTATGCTCGTATCTTTTTCAACAAATGGGGACATACATCACTTGTACTGCCCTCTTTATGGCGTGGTACCCCTACCTCATCTTGTATTGCTGGTATTCCCGTTTACTTGATTTCGCCATCTCCATGACAGAAGCAACAATTTTTATGGTATGTTGAACTCAATTCCAATCGTCGTCCATTTTAAATGAACCCCAGGGACTAATAGAACCTCTACGAGTAAGTGCCACGAGTAAGTAGCAAACAGGAAATATTAACAGGTGTGAACTCATCATGTTTACCGTTCAAGGGTTAGCCTGATTAGAAAGGTACTAAAACCATGACCAGACTGTCTGCTTAATTGATGAATTGCTGTTTCGCATTGCAGGCAAAGCTCCACACACAAATAGTATGGCCATCTTTTTCATTATGTTGATATGAAAGGTACATTTCCTGTTATAATGACTGTGTATAGGTCTGCTTGTTAGTATAGCTTTTTTATGTACAAGGTAGACTGAAGCTATTAATTAATATCAAGATACACTTCAATAATGTTTGGAGGGCTATCACAGCTGTTTCCATACCACTCAGAGTACCATGTATCTTATATAGACCCACTCTTCCTGAAAATGATTAATTTTCCTTTTTTGGCGATGTATAAATGTCATTCGGTCTGATGAAGGGTTAGAAAAAAGTCAATGGTTTCAAAGCATGTTTAGCAAAATATCCGTCAAAACTAAACAAACTAAATACCATATCGGTCCATCATTTTTGTCAAAAGCAAACAAGTACACCCTGAAATACTGCCACGAATATCTAAACCATTTCTCGAACGCACTTGCTCATATAAAAGCAAAGTTTACATCTAGCAGGTAAAATAATAATCTGTAACATCTTCAAAAAAAAATCTTTCGTGACATTGTAGCACCAGATCTTGTTAAAATAATTGGAGAAGAACGGATGGTCGGAATTAAGAGGTAAAGACCAATTTAAAGGCAAATTAAAACAAATATTACTTTCCCGTGTAGCAATGTCTCAGATATGTATACTCTGTCTGACATACATAGCATGTATGCTGTGATTGCGTAGTTTCTAACCTGATGAAACTTTCATTGCCCCTTACGAGTTTTACTTTTTATAGTAAACACATCTCGACCTATCGGTCCAGTGAATATTTTACCAACATTGGCTGTGACATCCGTATGCTACATGAGCATGTACATTGTCTCTGCAAGGTACGTAAGATAACAACTTACGCTCGCACGCGATTTTCATAGCCTGTGCAGCTCAAACCGATCATCATCACACTGTATTAAATGCAATTTTTACACTGAACATCTTTAAAACACTAATATTTTGGTTTTGTGATATGCATCTATGTCCAGGCAAGGAGTCTAATACTACCTCCTTGGTGGTATTCCGCATAGGGCATAGGCAGGGGGCCCCAAACGGGCCTTGTTTGGGTCCCGGGTAACGGCCCAGGAACGAAACTGGGGTAATTAAAGCCTGAGAAGCTCTGGAGTTTGAATCAACACTCTAAAATATGTTGGGTGAAGTTTTACTCCGGCTGGATGCGTTTGCCTCCCACTAAGAAACTTTTGGGTAAAAATTTACCCAAGTTGGTCACAGAAGTACCCATTACTTGGTACACTTTTACCTAAATAGAGTATTTTTGACCAACATGAGTAGTTTTTACCCAACAGTTTAGCAGGAGGTATACACAAGCAGTCTGGGTTAAACGTTACCCAACAGTTTAAAGAGTGAATTGATAGGCAACAAATGTTTTTGCACCTCTTCCGATGGCTTACATGCGCGGAGCTGCACACCCCACAAGTGTTTTTCACCATTTGCTACTTTAATTAATTTGTAGGTGAAGTAATAAAGGACGAGCACAAATAAAAATTGCCGGAAACACGTATTTTGAAACATTTTGTTTTACTTTCACTTTACTTTGCAAAATTATCCACTTTTCAATTTTCAATTCACTCTTCTGAGGGACAGTTTTTGACCACCTGAATCTCCTGTAACAAAGACAATGCCTACTGATCGTGTTAAGTGATGCCTACTGAGTTTAGTGATGGAATAGGCAAAGCTTTCTTTACCACCAGCTTCTGATACCACCAGTAGCACAAGGATTCTGCACCTGGTTAGGGTTTAAAGAAAAAGTAGTTCAGGGACTGAAAAATGTTTTCAATTTCGGGTGCTATTTCAAAAAAAGAAAATCCCCCAATTCCATTTGGAGTGCTACGTTGGGATTTTCGGGTGCTACTTCCTATTCATTGATAAGTGGCCCTAAATGCACTACTGTAAAGACAGCAATGGGATTTCTATGACCTATCCACACACACTTTGTGTAATATATTAATGTAAGAGTGTAAGAGTGTAGGTAAAAGTTGTTGTAGTCGAGTTGATTAGTTAACGTAACTATTTTATTAATTGTTATAATGGGCCAGCTGTGTATGCGGCTATATGTATGTGCTATATACCTTATTATGTTAATTAGGCCTAGTCTTCGTTGTAAGTTTAAGTTTTATTCGATTGAGATGTCATTCTGTTTCTGGATTTTAGTTTGAGCACTTCGTTAATACAAGCATTGCATGAAACCTATCGTGTCTCTTTCATTTTCTTGTAAATGTGTTACCACTCTTAGTAATTCGAAGACTGCCTAAGTTCTGTTCCGCTCCACACATATCAATGGACAACGTCCTAACAGGCCGGTGTATCAGAATCCCTGAAAAACGCCAATAAAAGGTCCCACGTAACATCAATATAGTGTACGAGCTAAGCTCCATGTTGTAACGTTACAGTGACGTAATACCAGCCCTACAAACAGTATACATGTTTTCGCACATTTACGTATTGCAATGTACCCACACAAATGCTGTACAATCTAGTTTCAAATATTCTACTCCTGATAACTTAAAAACAGCAGGGAAAAACATTGCTTATGTGTTTTTTGCCCATATTAATGAACTGTAAATTTGCATATACTTGTTACATGTAGACTGACACAAAGAATAAATTAATCTTGAAATAAATCGTATGTGAGTAATTGCTTACATCTTTTTGTTGCAATTGACTGATACTGTATCTTTCCAAGATCTCTTCATGACTTCCTATGTAAAGTGAACTCCTTTTGACTGCTTGCACTTTCACAAACATATTTTACCACACAACTGGAAAACAACAGGGCCCCAACTCAAGGAATTAATTTGCCAAATAAAAGTCTAGGTGGCTAAAAATATCTCAGTGAAAGAACTGTTATAGCCTTTAAGTAGTGATAGCACAAGTACCCAATAGGATATTGAGCTGAAACCCAGTATAAAGGACATTACCCATGTTTTGACAGGGCAGGGACCATGGAGACGGGGGATACAAGGCCTTAGTCCCCCACATTTTCTGTAGTGGGCATTTTAGGCAGCCTTAAACTGGTAATTAGGGCTTTTACTTTCTTGATCATATCAGGCTGCTTCGATGATTAGCTCCCCACTTCAAATTTCGTTACTTGGTCCCTACAGGCGTGGGAGAGGGTAAGGCACAATGTTTTGTCTGTTTGTGACTGATGACCCCCCATACATAGCAATGGAAAAAGGATACAGAGTTGTGTTAGTTTCATATGCACTTAGGTTCAATTTGCATGGACTTGAACTCTTATGGTTATGAGATAATATATCAGCCTGTCATAACAGTATATGTATGGTAAAAGACTTAAAAAATATTTCACTTGTTTTGACAAGCAAAGATCCCATCTTGACAACAAATAAGTCCGACATTCATACAAACATCTTAAAAAACATTTGTTAACACTTTGGAACAAAAATGATTGGGAAATTTTAGACCCTTTAGCTCTGCAAGTAAGCAGACAGATTTTTCACATTGTGTTGGTTAGCCTGCAGCTTAGTAGGCCTGTCTATGTATTTAACACGTTAGGCAATGACAAAACTGCAAAGCCCTCTTGAGAAATGTGCCTCGTGGGTTACAACCTTCCAAATAAAATTTGCCAATATATTATAGATAATTGTTCTTTGAACATGGTAGGAGAAAGTTGTTATCATTTTTGAATAACCTGGTTATGTTTGATACTTTAAAACAATGCATTTTGAGACGTTACTTGTACAATCGAACCATGTAACTTAGGAGATGAGGTATTTTTCATTTTCGAGTCAAAAACTTGAATTAATGGTCACAGATTGTACAAATTATTTTCGGAAGAATTTGAACGATTTTAAGTCATTTTGATGCGGTTATAACAGTTTTATCAATATTCTGTGAATCCAGTCATAGAGTCAATGAACAGCTCATTTTGTATTAGGTATGGAAAAACCTATAGCAAAAGGGCAGAAGGAAAAGTTAATGTTGTAGGCCATTTTCGGATGTATACTTCATTTTGGTTTACCGTGAAACTATGCATGGGTACGCGATACGGCGGCTGCCAAGGCTAGGGAAGGCCAATGTATTAAACACTTGCACTATTACTGCGAAGACAAAACACCTACCATGTTAGAAAATAATGATAGCTAGTTGTGCATTAGGCCTACCTCAATTTCGTTCATCTATAGATAGAAAGAAATGTAAAGCCGCAAAGCTTGTTAATGTGCATACGGTTTGTCGCGTATCATTTCCAGCAAAGAAGAATTTGATACGAAAGAAGAAAAAATAACATGTGGAACAGAAAAAAATTGGCCAATAATTGACCAATAATAATTTGGGCAAGATAATTTATTTTTAAAACTATTTGGGCAATTTTATCCCATATGTTGGTGCGAGAAATTTACGGGGCGATTTTGCGCAATATGCCACTGAAACTTCATACTCCTCAACTCAATTTCTGGTTCGCTTTTAGACCTTTTGGGGATGGAATAGCACTCCGCTCCCGTGTTTTTCAGACGCTGAAGTAGGCGTGTTGCTAGGTGCAAACTAGGGTTTAAGTAATACACTAGTAGTATATTATTTCGCATCGTATTTACGTCAGGAACTACCCAGATAGCACACTTACGTTGGGCCAACATTGACATATGGTTGGCGACCGTTGGTAATGGTCGCGGTTGGCGGATGGTAATCGGGCCAACATTGGGCCAGCGTAAGCTGTTCAACGGTTGGTAGAAAGGCATTGGCCCAACGTTGTACCAATATGTACCACCCAACGGTGGAATTCCGACATTGGCCTAACGTCGATTCAGTGCGACGTTCACATGGAGTTGACTTTTTGTCCTCATCTTTTTCTAGTTTAAAAAAAAAAAAAAACAAAAAGGCAGGATGGGTGTGCAGCCTTTAAAATAATTCCGATCATTGTTCTTGTATGGATCCTACAGGAACTTGTTGGAGTATCAATGGAGTAGGGAAAACAAGCCAGTGAACCACAACTGGAAAAAAGGCCGAGCATGATAGGCCCGATTTTAACCAATTGGTTACAAACTGAGCCGTTAAACCTCATCTCACTAACTACAAGAACTTGTTACTTTCCCATTTAGGAAAGACTCGAATTAAGAGTGTATTCACAACATACTATCTACTTCATGCAGTGGACGCATGGAGGGGTTCAAGTCCATTGTGACTGGTCAGTAAAGCCAATTGTGCCACAACAAAGGGCTTTTGAAATACTTCCTCTGTAAGTGCAGCGTGCTGTGTGAAGCCATGGATTTGACTTAGTATGTGGTGTACTTGAACGGTGTATGTTGCATTTAGTGCAGACTTATTGGCAGTAGCGGCACGGTGGTAGTGTATTGGACGTTCAGTGTTTACAATCTGGAGAAAACATTTTCTGTAGAACAGCTCAGGACTGTGCAGTATCCAAAAATCAGTGTCATGGAACTATATGATGTTGTGTTTTATTTCTTTTGGATATTCTTCAGAGACTGGTAGAATCTGACAAATTGACTGGATAACTAAATTGTGGCTTCAGTTTTCTTTGGACTATCTTTTCTGTTAAAGTAAAACCATACATCTTACAACATTGTCACGTCAGGTTACGCAGTAACTTTAAACTTCAGTAACAATTAAATGCATGCATGCAGCTGTCTGAATGTGCCAGCTTATACAAAAAAGGGACATATGTTCATCTTTTTTCAGCAAAGTGGATGTCAGTTGTAGAGCTGTTAAAGTTACTTTTAAAAGTTACATAAAACTTAAACAATCAGTACTTAATCATGCAATGGACATTCATTTGTCATCCATGTATTTTCTACTTGAATGGAATTAGTAATTAAGCATTGAGAATGAATTAACTCTTTTAGTGCTTTGAACTTACATAAGTATGTCACCATGCAAAAGGTCCCCAACAGTCAGTGCATGATACATACAGTTAATAAAACCTGATCTTGGGCCAACGTCTATCCAACGTAATGCCAACATTAAGCCGATTATTGGGCCAACGTTGGTCCTATGTACTGTTTCCAACATTGGTCAAACGTTGGGCCAATGTTCTGTTTCCAACATTCCAACAGGAATATATCTGTAAAGATGAAAATTGGACGATTTGGATGAATGTTTCAAGCTTTGTAATATATTGTTTTGAAATTTTAGACTTGAGGTTAATTTTAGAGTATCAGTCTGGCATGCCAGTACATTTTTGTCACACCGTTTTATGTTTCTGTGCAAAAGAATGCCTTTTATCTCTTCGTAATTAAATTTTCCGAAGAGGTCTTATTTTCTGGAAGTAGGGAGGTATTTGAATGTTATTAATTCAGTTATCACCATGTATCACTTAAAAGGGAAATATTGCCTTGATGTAAAAATAACTGAACACCTTTCTGTGAATACCTTATTACGTATAACAAAGCTACCACGTTGCCTTATTTCGAAGTGCCTATCATTCTGTACCTATAATTTATGGTTTTAAAGATGTGAAATTATCCGTATCACAACGAAATATTTCTCTTTAAAGTTACCGAAAACAGTGAGACACCGATTCCCCCCCCCCAAAAAAAACTTCATTTTGTGACTGATGACGTATTTTAAGAATACTCGTTAAAATGTACTAAACCTGTGCGTAAAACTGGTACTGTAATGAATTACATTGACAAAGGTCTGTGTTTATCTGCACCTGACCATCTTAACAAGTTTTCCAATTTGTAAGTATTTACGTTTTCAGTTTTCTTGTCATGTTCTTCCAACAGGAGATGGAAAACCAAAGGTTACCCTTCTTCTGGATTGACGATGCTAACACTCGCTGAATCTTTCTGCAAAAATATAACTCTGTATGGATTTTACCGGTATCAAAATGACTCAAGTGGATCTCATATACTCCATCATTATTACGAACCAAACCGCCTAGATTTTCACACTGACAACCACAATCTTGAAGAAGAACATCAGTTTCTTAGATCGTTGCATAAGAATGGAAGTCTACGTTTGATCCTTACGCCTTGCAAAAAGAGGTTTTGAAGTACTCGGTGTTCTCCACAGGTCCAAATTTTGTCCGGGCGCTTTTCTATGACCTGGCAGATGGGGAGGGGTTTCCCCCTCCCTTTTCAGAAAATTTTTGCTCACGTCAGGTGGGCTAGATGTAAAATGGTGCTACATTTGGTGCTAAATTACAATTGAATATATCACCAAGAATTCCTATTTTGTTGAAGTTTTTTTTTTCATCTTGCTTGCTTTTGTAAAATTTCTACAATAAATTGTTAGACTACACATACCATTACCATGTTTACTCATATCTAATGAAATCCTGATATGGAAGTGATTAAGACCATGCATGTCAGAGCCTTTTAAAATTCTAATAGAGGTGATACTGGTAGCAATCTTCTCATTACACCACTGGTACACCTTGTACCTGCAGTACCTTCCCAATATTTTCGTTAACTTTACTAGCATTAGTAACTTTTAGGAGTTTTAGTAAGGTTCGATAGAAATTTGGGACACAGAACCGATGGCAAACTACAATGGTATCACTGCCATTTTTGACGTCGGTGTTAGCAATTTTCGAAGGGTTTTTCGGTGCTGTCGCTTATTTTGAGCCCTGGTTAAAGACCGCAAACGTGGAAGTTGTCG
The DNA here is from genome assembly GCA_009936505.3 of Holothuria glaberrima. Taxonomy (NCBI): domain Eukaryota; kingdom Metazoa; phylum Echinodermata; class Holothuroidea; order Aspidochirotida; family Holothuriidae; genus Holothuria; species Holothuria glaberrima. The sequence continues at coordinate 12,219 of WURT03041018.1, forward strand.
AGCTCTCGAGTGATCGATCGCAATTTCCATACTCGTGCTAGTAGTCTCAAAGCCATATAAACCATAGTAGCCCATATGAGGGAACCAGCGATCAAACTCATGATTCATAACTGTATTTTTTCAATCCAACACTTAACTTCTGGGGAGACAGAAAGTATTTACTTCTCTTTGCAAAAGTTTCCAAAAGAAGTGAAAGCGATATTTTTTGTCCGGGTGGCCAAGATTTTGTGCGGGCGGGAACTTTAAAACCGGGCGCTAACGCACGCTCTACTGATTTTGTCCGGGCCCGTCTCCCGGACAAAACGGCTGGTGGAGAACACTGCAATACCACTGATGTTAATATACATTATGGGCCATTACCTTGAACAGGTTTGTCGAGATGAAGTGAGAAGGAGACTAATGGTGTTGCATTTCTTCAGTAGTTATGCAACCCTGTGTGGAAAAATATGTGATAGCATAACAGCGGTTGCAGCTTTTGTTAGTATCCTGAAATTTGTCTACTGTAAGAAGTGTATACTTATGGAATGATTCAACGGTTAACAAGAAATTTCGTTTATACGTATAAACATAGCACCATGGATAAAGTTAAGAAGATATATTTTTTTATTTCATAATCAACTGATATCAGGTAATTGCTGACAGTGCAATTCCAAAACAATTGTCTCGAAAACACTGGGCAGTGGTGGTTCTTCCTTATTTTAATCTTTCAAGTCTCAATAACTATTGCGGAAGAATGGAGACAAAACAACCTTTGACCCTGGGGAAAATGTGTCTTTGTAGAGCCACCAAAATTTACTTGACGAACTACTCACCTTTCATACTTCTACTTTATATGTCAAGCAGGGTTTTGCCCAGGATTCCTGTAGTGCCAGCAGATCTTTACCTGGGTCATAAAAAGAGTCCAAAGCAATCTGTCTTACACACAAGTAAGTTGTAGAGATACCTTTCCAAGCATGACAAATTTTCTTCCAAAAAAAAGTCAAGAAAATACTCCAGACTTATACATTTCCAGTGACTATGGTAAATAATTTTTTGTGCCCGTCATAAAAAGGTTGAGGTTAGTATCTTGCTGGAAGCATATCGAGATGAAAAACATGCAGGTCTGGAAAAAGATACGAGTCCCTGTGAAGTTAGAAACTTTCATTTTGGTAACTGTTATATGAAATCAGTGCTAGGCCGAAGTAGAACTTTCTACATTTAGTCGAAGTTGGCATTTCGGCGTTTCTGTCGGGCCCAACTGGCGGCCATAGCGGCCATAGTGGGGGCAGATCACAAGTCATTGTTCTGTGCAAGACTGCCCTAAAGGACCTAATGCTTGATGGTACTAACCAAATAACAAAGGAGGGATAGAGCAAGGACTTTGGCAGCGGCGAAGCTCGGATGGTTATCAGAAGGCGAGAGAATAATTATCAATGGGAGCCTTTTAGATGGCGGACACTGAACCCCCAACACTACCTTTGTTAGATTCCCCCACCTGGATGGCAACTGTCTCCTATTTGCCGGTTGGGTGAAGAGTTTGCACTCATAAAGAAATTTTGACTAATAATGAAGTACATATATACAACATTGTTCCCACTGGATCATATTGGACTGAAAGATTGCACTAAATGTACATGTTTACCGTAAAAAAAAACTATTCAAACGATACCTTCCTGGTGACATCAGTGGAATTTTCACTTATTCCGTAACATCCACCTTGCTTAAGGGAGTCACTTGTGGAATTTCTCTAAAAACTACTTTTTTATAACTTGCATTTCACTTAAGACTAACACATTACATTGCATAGATAAAGCAATTATGGTACTTGATGGTATATTGGTTACTGTTGTTTAACCGTATGGGAACTTTACTTTTATACAGATACTTGAGATTATTAAAACTATTGTAAATTTTAAGTTTTTGACCAAATACCCGTTATTTTCGAGACTGGATGCACAAACATGGTACATGATAACGAGTAGCTAGTTGGAAGAACGTGCGTCTGGCATTAGGCAAAACAATGTGAAATAGTTTTTAACCCCATTTTTAATTCATTTACCGCGACACATAGAACCTAAGCACGTTTAAGCTTGTGAACATTTAATGTACACCAACGATATAAATGATAATAATTAATCATTCAAATTGCTGTAAGGGAGAAAGTTGACACAGTGCGTCGCTGAGAGTGTTCTACCCTTGAAGCTAGATAAATAGTGGGGGCGCTTCTGATATATGGCAAAAAGCTGATTACTTGGCGTTTCTCCGTACGTACAGTGTACTTCAGAAGTTAAATGTTATTTAATAATTTGTTTGAAAGATTAGGAGTAGTTTTTAAGGACAGGGATAATTCAAGGTGATTTAAGTAACTTCAAAACCTGTAGATTCTCCGCCAATAACTGGGGCAAAGGCAATGACATACATTGGCATACAAATACATCCCTGTGTGACCACCTTGGATCATGCATCAATGATTTGAGATCAGTTTAACTGTTAATTGGGTCAAGTTGAGTACATCATCGAGTGTACAGGCCTGCCAGTATACAGTCAAGTGTTGTATATGGAATA
>WURT03041029.1:0-14761 GCA_009936505.3 Holothuria glaberrima
GACAATAAAATTAGAAATGAAGATAACACCACACATTTTTCGTGACATTCCAGAAGCTGCTTTCAGGGTGTTCAAAATTTGGGGTCATTTAAAAGTCATGATGCCACTGATTTGAAAAGTCTGATTTTTTACTGAAAAATCTGATTTTTTAAGGGAATTAGTCTGATTTTTTTTATCATAAGGTTGGCATCTCTGTGGTATGGTATTGTGTGTAGTGATATGGTATGATCTGGGATGGTATGGTATTGTGTGTAGTGATATGGTATGATCTGGGATGGTATGGTATTGTGTGTAGTGATATGGTATGATCTGGGATGGTATGGTATTGTGTGTAGTGATATGGTATGATCTGGGATGGTATGGTATTGTGTGTAGTGATATGGTATGATCTGGGATGGTATGGTATTGTGTGTAGTGATATGGTATGATCTGGGATGGTATGGTATTGTGTGTAGTGATATGGTATGATCTGGGATGGTATGGTATTGTGTGTAGGGATATGGTATGATCTGGGATGGTATGGTATTGTGTGTAGTGATATGGCATGATCTGGTATGGTATTGGATGGTATGCTGGCTGCAGATTTTGGATCCTAATGTCACCAGAACCCACAGTATAGTCTAAAGGTTTGTCCTTGTTCATTCAATTAGGCTAATGCAGCTTAAAGAGCCTTTCAGCCATAAATGTAGAGTGTTAAATGTTCTGAATGTGTAAATCCCCCTTCTGTTGACATACCCACATGATTAGGAAGGTAGCTCTTTAATGAGGGTATATTAAGTGTGTACAAATAATGTTCATTTCAAAACTTTATTTGCCGGATTGTAATTATTCTATGCTCAGTCAGTATTATCAAATTTCACAAAATCTGAACCGAAATAAAATCTGATTTTGTAAAACTTTATTTTCTAATATTTTGTAAGTTTGTAGGGGGGGGGGGCTTTGTCTCCTAGAATGTCAACAGGGCTCAGTCCCTGGACCCACCCAGGGACCTGAACATGGACCCATGTGTGCAAATTCTCACACTTTGGTTAACTTGTGACACCCTTCCCTTATATCACTCCTCCATATTAGTCACAGGAATCACAAGCTAAGAAATTTTGCAAATACCACTGTTCTTAAGCCTCCTACTTACTTTGTTTTCTTTCATTCTAGAATTGCGGGAAAAAGTGTCCATAGAATTTGCTGCTTTTGAAGTTATGCAAGTTTGACTGTGTGCTTGTTTTACATAATGGCAACATCCTAAGTTGGTCATAATTTAAGTTGAAATTGTTAATATGTTGGAATTGGTCAACCATTTCAAACCATCAGCTTTTTTTATCTCACAGTATTTTTCCCAGTGTCTAATTACATCAGTGTTATCTTTAACTGAAAGAAACAGGTATCTGGCAACATCAAAACAGAAGACATTTGTTGTAAATTTTGCTGATGATAATTCAACTGCAAATGTTACCTTCAAAAATTTTGATCCATGCAATGAGAATGTAAGTTTTTTTCAAACGTTATCATTTAGTTCATCTCATGAGCTAGAATGAAAAGGTCATGATATGCTGCCAAAAGTTTTTCTCATGTTTTTGCATACTTATGGTCTTCTGACTTTAAAATGTTCTTTATGGCATAACAATAAAGATGAAATCTTAAAAATTACAGCACTATAGAGAGACTTCATTAGCTAGAAGCCCATACTCACACTTGAACTCACATTTCGACTCATTAAGTTGTATTTGTACCCATACTTGTAATTTTGTTCTCATACTAACAGATTTAAAAGGATAAAAGTTGATGGTAACACTACACCTGTATTTGTACTTATTAAAGACATACACTCATCACCCCAAAGTATATTTTTAGTGTGGGTGTATCAAATTTCTCAGGTGGTGACTGCTCTTTGATTGACAGTAAAGTTTAAAAATTCAAAAGATACAGAGTAGCTTACATTCCACACAATGCAGAGAGAGGGCTTGGATTACACATTATAGCCTTGTATGGCCTTAAAGGCAATAGGCAGTCACCTCAAAATTTGCTTTGAAAAATCAGCAAACTGTTGCAAATCTCCTCTTATTGCATTACAAGCACCTCTGAAGATGTATTGAACGTAACCATTACAAACAATAGGTAAAGCGAGGAGAAATTCTCCTTGAATTTCACAATTCACTAACAAAAATATTGTCACTGATCAAAATAGGCCATTCATGAACTAGAGTGACAGGGCATCCTAACTGATTGGGGTGACTGCATTTTCTAAGCTAAGCAACCACAAATGTGGGAGAAGGCTATATGGCTTATGAGTTACAACTTCATGTCAGATGGCTAACCAACTCAACAATTTAGATCAAGTTTGGTTTCTTTTGAAAAGCCAGTTCAGATGCGAAAACCGTAGATTGCTCTTGGATGAAAAACCCAGCTTTCTTTGACCAGGTCAGGGATCAAACCCCAAACTTTCTGGTTGCCAGGCTTCATGAATTTAAATGGCACCGCCTTTATCCACTTGGCCACACACACCAGTGGTACTACTAGAATGTTGTATGTGCTTACATGCCTGACTCAAATTGATCCATCACATTTGTGCCTCTCTTACCCCTCCCCCCCCCCCACCCAACGTGGTGGCTTTTTTGTGGTGCTATTCCTATCTTGATGATGGTGAAATGGGCATATTGAAACAAAAACTGTCCAGAATTTCCAGGTCGTTGGTTTGTGGAAGATTTCCCAGTAACTGAACATGCCCACCTTAAATGAATCTGGTCTTTTTGTAAAATAAACCAGTGGTCAGGCAATCACTGATACAAGCTACAAATAATACAATTTCTTTCTTTTCTTTCACCCAGAACTTTGATCCCGAGGGAACCTCTGCTTTGTGCATGTTCAATTCCTATGATTTACCTGAGTACCATACTTACATGCAGTTCATCAATTTATTCTGTTTCCTTTGGGTCCTCAATTTTATCATTGGCCTCAACCAAGTCATTCTCGCTGGGGTGTTTTCAACTTATTTCTGGACTGTTGACAAGAAGGATTTGCCCCGATTTCCCCTTGTAAAATCTCTCTGTATAAGTGTGGTGTAAGTCTTAGCATTTAATCTGCTGCTTGTAGGATGTATGTGTGTTTGATATATGTCCACATGTGCTGAAATGTTGAAACTTTAAAAATAATGTCATTTCAAAGAAAAGTATTTTTTTTACAAAACTAGGTATTGTTACTCGAGCATTAGCATAATCTTTCAGTTACTTCATGAAAGATGGATAGGACTAAGTTCATGTATAAGCTCAGCTTAGAGTGAGTCACATTAGTAGGGTAATGCATATGGGGAGGTTATGGAGCACTCGTCTCAGGTGCTGCCACAATTCACACTTCTCATCCTCCAGGTAGAGTGGATGAGCCTTTACTTGTGCTCTTCCCCTGTAAAGTGTAACTAGCTGCTGATATTTGAAAGAAAAGCCATTTATTTTAAACTCCATAGATTTAAAGTGTACCTGATGTCAAAAATTCTAAAATGTATGTGATGCAACTTGAAAAATGAATTCAAATGGTCCAACCCCCATGGTCACAAGACATTCCTGGGCTGAGATATAAAATGTTGAAGCTTATTCACTCAATTTAAAATGATAGATTGCCCAATAATTTGTCATGTCATTATTGCACTACTCAAATTACTTTTCTTTGTTTTTCTTTATTTTTTCGACAGTCAGTGCACCTTGCCCCTAAATGTGATCACTCTCTTACTGTTATATGGTGACTTGACTATACAAGCGCTCTTCATACAATATGCTATGCAAGAAAACATTAAACTTTTCAAGGGGACATAAACATTTTAATTTATAAGGAAACAGAAGGCAGGTAATGTGAGTTGTGCAAGAAGGACATCACAGATTATTGTGCAATGGACTATTCAAATAAAGTGAATATCTTTTAACATTTATATCTCAGCAATGGAATAAAGCTGTGAAGATGGGAGTTGGATGAACAGGATTTATTTTCCAACCTCTAAAATATATATTCCTGTAATTTTAGACTTCAGGTACCCTTTAATTTAAACAGGGTGCCCATGGTAAGGACAAGGATGAGGACGATTGTGGCGAATCTGTTCATACAAAGAGCAGAATATATTTAAGTCTCTATGTGCATCTATTTTGCTACCCCAAAATTGATTTGAAACAAAACTGCTTCAAACATAGCTGGAAATGATTGAGATTTCAAGAAATACAACTTTTTTGGAACTAGAAGGGTCTAGTGATCCAAGACTTTTCATAAAATGTTAAGTTACAAAGGCTGTGGGAAGTACTTTCCAAAAATATATATAGCCTAGAGGATAGTCCTGATTTCTTTGCATGTAAATCATCCCAAGATGCTTATGATAATGAAGTTTATGATTTAGTTTGTAGCCTACCCTGCCTATCCTCACATCCAGCCATCTTAATCTAATAGTTACAAAGTAACACTGAGAGGTTCATTCTTTGCTTCAATTTGGAGAAAATGAAAGAAAATAACTTATATAAATATTTATCACTTTTGTGGTGCATACAAAGATAAAAACGTGAACTCTAGATAATAGTGTCCTCAGTTAGTGGAAGGGGTTCTTTTGATTTGTGTGTTTTTTTGGTTGTCCAGTTCCCACACATGTCAGTCAGGACTCAGATAGAATGATTTTTCAACGATGAGGGCTCTTTTCAGAATGAAATAGCCCTGACCATCATTTTATGAGGCTATTTTAGATATATAGTGTAAATAGATATAGTATAAATAGGTCGGAGTGTATCTAGACCTAAGTTGTAACACCTAATAAGTTGGAAAAATTTAGAGTTTTCTTCTATTAATTTAGTTGCATAGACAATGATAACTGAACAAAGATGACAGTCTTTGTTTTTCAAGCTCTTTATTAATGAAAACACAATCACATCACAGGTACAACATCACCAGTCTGCACAGTGCTCACTATTCTACACAAGTGTGTCATGTGTGAACTACCGTACCCATTATCGCGCAGGTTGTATGTGCAACACTCTAACAAATGGCAGTTAAAAGTTACAAGCACTGTAATGTTCGTAAGGTAGTACGTTCGTTTGTCCAGAGCTGTAGTGCAGTGGCCTATTCAAAAGCGCAACGGCATATTTTAAATGATGAGTCTATGACTGATTCGTCAATGTGACAGTGCAGTGCTGCCTGTGCCCATGCAGCCATGGCGGTCGTGTGTTATACGGCCAAGTCATATTTATTTTGCTTATTTGATACCAACGTTATAACTCTTGTGGAACATGAAATCATAAGTTTCGTTCCCCAAAAAAGCTGAAAACAACTTTTCAAAATAGATGGGATCCATGGAATTTTAATGAATATATCTGTTAAAAGAAACCATCAACAGATTCTGACAAATCGCAGAGGCGATTCTGGTAATATATATAATTTTTTTCGCCCTCCAGAATTTTTTCAAGGGATGATTTTGTAACTTTGTTGGGCAAATCAATCACCCACCACCCCTCTGTATTTTGAGTGGTGATGCCAGTCCTCCTGAATTTTACAGTCTAGCATGGATAGTTTGGATTCATTTTTCTGTGATTGATGGTTTGATAGGTATTCATTAACTGTGCCACCATTTTGCACTTGTCAGCTTTGAAAATTTGAAGAATTCCCTTCCCCTCCCCCTCCTTGCACCTATACCTCTTGTGCCTTTGTGCTCCTATTTGTAGATTTTAGTCATTGGTACTTCTGCAAAATAAGCTTTTGTTACACTGCTTGAAAACCCCATATTAATGGGAAGACCAGATAAAATCTAAGAATGTTGGAACATACTCTTGAATTGAAGAAATGTTTCATACCATGGCTTTAGGAAGTCAGTTTTTCATCAAATCTTTAAGAGTATTGTCTTCATATTTTATCACAGCTATCACTCTGGCTCTGTTGCCTTTGGATCTCTCATAATTGCAATCGTTCAATTGATTCGAGTTATCTTGGAATACATTGAAGTTCAGCTGAAAGGTATGTGACTGGTTAACTCTTATGAACGCATTCATATGTAATTAAAGGGTTATTTTGAAATATTGCCTTCTAAATGAAATATTTCTAGATGAACTCAGGGCAAATTTACGTCGCAAAAAGTCAAGATATTTACACATCCTGTTATACTTTCCTTAAGTGTTTACAGAAAAAACTGTACTTTCCACAGATATATTTGTATTTTGACCTTGTATCATGTGCAAAAGTATATTTTCTTTTCCCTCTATGTTTGTATTTCTTTGTAGTGTAAAATGTTCCAGCCTTAAAGACCACTAATACAGGTGTAAATTGGGGGAGGGAGAGGGGGGTGAGTAGAGAAGAGGTTAAGGAAGGGGGGAGGAACCATATATCAGGAAAAGGACCACTGTAGCCAATGATGCCTGTTTGAAAGACATCCGTAAGCATTCAGTAAACAGTTACTTAACTGGCCATGCCTGTCCTTACCATTCAAGTTGCGGGAGCTTGAGAATGAAATCGATCTAGTTCTTATTTTGAATTAATCTTACAGTTTGTGACCTGCTATTAAACAGAAACTTCTTCTCCCTTCAGGAAAGGAAAATAAAGTGGCTAAGTTCATTCTCCGTTGTCTGAAGTGCATCTTCTGGTGCCTAGAAAAGTTCTTGAAATTTATTAACAAGAATGCTTATATTATGGTGGGTATTCCTCTATCATCGTTTCCGTTTACTGTGTGGAAGTATCATTGACAGTCTTAGCCTGTGAGGATCAAATTGGGGGAGGGGGTGGGGGTGAGGGAAAGAAGTGAATTTCAATCAAGGCATACTTTAATATCCAAGAATATTGTAGTTTACTTTTGGTTTCTAAGTTTTACATCTGAAAACTAAGTTTTTCAAATTGTGCGTGCTTGAGAAATGTCATTAGTTCCTGAAATGTGCTGGGAAAATACCATTCCCTTTTTCAAAAAAGTGTGTGAACCAGGAACATCTTTTACTATCAAGAAGTGCAAAAGAAAACAAAAACAAAAAACAAATAAAAAACACAACAAAACAGGGAATATAAAGTATGACATTACCTGTGTGTGCTTTCATAATATTCCATTGCCTACACTCCATGTTAAAATATTAATAGAGTAAAAATACAGGTGTGAGCAATTATTAAACATGAAAGAATATCCTGAAATAGTACAGATGATTGCATTTTGAAATTAATTTCTTTCTGACTTTTATGCATGTTATTATTTCATCTTCAGGCTTCTAAAGATAAACTATTTTAAAACTTTTAAGGGCAAATGCCATCATTCCAATTTAAATAATTTTTTTTTTCTGGTTTTTGTAACTCGTGTATGACACTTGTTATCATGTGACAATATTTTTCATTGGGTTTTATTGAACTTTTATATTAAATATATAAGTTAATATATTTATACTTTATTTTTACTTATCAGTTTTTCACCGTACTCAAAGATTACTGTATCAGTGTCTACATGCTGGATTTACATACAAGTCATGTTACTTTATCGTTAAATTTAGGCAGATTAACTCCTTTTTCACCTGTAAATGCAGTAAATATGTTTGGTAACATTTTGAAAGATACTGTCAGGTAAATAAGGGGAGATAAGTAGGACTTCTTCTCAGGCCCATAGCCAAGGGTGGCCAGGGGCCAAGCCCCCCCTGAAAATCTTTTCGTACCCCTAGAACGTTTGAGGTTGCCATTGACTTAAAGCATTTTTACACCCCTCCTCCCCCCACCCCGGGAAAGCCATTTTTGACCCTTTTCAATTCCATGTCTGGCTCCAGGCCTACTTCTTCTAGATGCAAAGTATGGTTAGTGCAAAGAAATAAGATTCGGTTAGTTATTGGCATCTCTTCCTAAAACCAGTCATGTGTACAGTTGGTGAGATTATCTTTACTCTTTTATGTTTCAGATTGCAATATATGGGAAAAACTTTTGTACTTCTGCTAAAAATGCTTTTTTCTTGCTCATGCGAAATATTATCAGGTAAGTGTTTTTTGTTGTGAAGTAGAATTCTTTTAATGAGTTAAAGTGTCAAACTTGTTGGAATGTCTCTTTTGAAAAGGACATTGTTACTTTCTTTTATACCTTTGTCTTGGGGTGGGAATTGAGAGGAGGGGGGGAGTAAATGGGGGAAGTAAATGGGGGAAGTAGGTGTATAGTAGTAAGTAAACTGCAGATCCTCTCTCAACCTTAGCCCCATCTTCACCCCTACCATTACCCATTACATGCATGCAAATCCTGCTTGAGAAATCATGTCTTCTATGATTGACACTTTGTCTCCAGTCAAATTTAATAAAAAGTTGTTTTCTGACAAAGAGCTAGATTATTTGCTCTCACCTATCGGCATTGCAGCACCCTCATCAAACCAAATTGAACAAAAGATCTTAAAACTGGTTCTCAGTGAGATGACCATTAACTTTGCTTTGAGAAAACATAGACTGAGTCACTCATTTTATCAATTTAAAGTGAGGGTCACTATTGAACACATGGATTAGAGCGAAAGGAGGAGTAGATCACCATTGAACATGTTTCAGGGGTGAAGGAAGGAGTTGCTGTATAATAATATGAATAGCAATGATCCATATCAGCAAACCATGTCCATATAAATGGGGCACAAGGAACCCCAACCACCCCCACCCCATCCCCACTCAGAGTGATATCGGAAGATTTTATAGATGACTTATCATCTGACAGTCTAGAATTGTTTTACATTTGCAGTTGAAGAGAACGTTCCTCATATAAAGTAACTCCTCTGTACAGTACATGTGGGTCTCTCTTTCATTCGTGTCAAAGGTCATTATCAGTTTAAGTCTTGACTGCATTGTTAACTGACAGATTGATTTGGGATGTTATGTTTTATTGAATTTCTCTAACAAATACAACTTGAATTATCACATTTATATCCTTTGCATAAAATATGTTTCAAGAGACACATTCATATTTTAAAGGGGCTTATTGAGTTGGTTCACAAAGTTATAATTTTTTTCACACCTGTGTAGTTTTACTCACATCTCTATGGCAAATGGTCAGGCTAAGAGGTTCTGCATATCTGACACACAACTAAAATGGCCATGATAGAGTAATGAATGATTAAAATCATTTATTGCAAATTTGTGACCAGACACTTTTTACCATTAGGTATTAACCATATGCAGACCCTGTTCACATAAACTACACATCCTCACATGTTGGGTAACTATAGGAAGTGTTACATGAGTAATGTGGCTAATTAGAAGCATTGTCATGCAATGATTTCCTTCAAACTCATCACAAAATAACCGATATCAACTCAATGAGCCCCTTCAAGAAGTTTTGAATTTGTCGGTTTTTGTGTGGTTTTTACCATAAAAAAAATGGTCCTTTGTATTCTCTTAAAATATCTTCAAACTGCATTTTTTTTTTTTTATTAAAAATATATAAACATGAGTCATAAAAACATGTAAATAAAAACAAAAAACAATATTTCCTTGGCATCACTAAAGGCATTTTATGAAAATACATATTTAGTGTGATATTCATCTTTCTTTACAGAGTGGCTGTTGTTAACAAGATAACAGATTTCCTTCTGTTTATTGGCACAGCAATGGTTACAACAGCTGTGGTCGTCCTGTCATTTTTCTATTTTACATTCAGCGCTAAATATTCTTTCACCGCATTCATCGCTGCAGAGTATCTGCCAATTCCAAATGTCCGATACTACTGGATAATCATATTTGTAAGTTAAACATGGGATGGAATGGTATAGAATGTTTTAGTATTGTGCCCCCTGGAAGTGTTAAAATGATATGATATGACAATTTATCATAAGGTGACCATATTTTGGGGTTTTAAATCAGGGACGCTTCTAGACCAGGCACCGTGTGGGGAAAATATGCATTGCTAGTGTGCAATTGGCTACAGTATTAAATGTGTGTGATCACAGCAGCAATAGAAAATTAGTGATGCTCTTGACTTTCAATCTCTGTGATTGCAGATGCCTGTTATTTGTCTGCCTATGTATGTTGTACTTGAGCGCTATGATATATTATATCTCAACGATGATGATGTTAGTAGTACTAGGCTTATAATACTAGCTAGCCGGCCGTTCAGCTCCGATTTGAAAGGTACACAGTAGTCTGCACAATTGACAAAAATTAATTTTTACAACATGATTAATATCATGGAAAAATTTCAAATTTCAAGGACATTTGTTCAAATTGTAAACATTTTTGGGGACACTTGTTCAATGGGGACCAAACGCTGAATTCGGGGACTCCCCAAAAATCAGGGTCACCTTAAGTTTTTGTCCACGGTGTAGAAATTTGCCTTTCACCAGAGTTACAATGTATAATGTAAAACACAATTAATACAAGCATATGGATAAACGATTTCACCACAACATTTGTTGTAGATCCCAGTAGGGCCAAATTCCTCTCATCAAATTGAGGTATTCTTCCTGCTGCTTAATTAAACATATGAAGGGAGTTGGGAATTGGAACAATTTGTGTGAGTATTAACCCACAGTCTGACCCTAGAATGAGTGTAAAACTAGTACTTATTTAGAGGATGGTCTCATCTTCCCTAATGAAAAATTAAACTTGCATTGGAAGATTTTATTCCAAATGATATCTAGGGAATCTCAGCCAGATATATCAGTATTCCAACCACTTTCAAATTATTCAGCCATATTGCTTGCATATGATCATCTAAATGTAACTTGTAGAAAATTAGGTTTTCCATGCAGTCATGTGCTATTGGTTCATACAAACAATATCGGTGGCACTGACTTCCATTAGTTGATCAGTGAGAAATGCCCTCCCCCCCCCCCCAGGTAGTAGGAAGGGGTGTCAGGCAAAATTTTAAAATGGTTTTAAATGTGTTGTAACTTCTTTTTTCAATGGGGGCTAGGGGAGGTGTATCTTTTAGGACATGACAGACTTGCATTCGGGAGGTTACTGTTTGGTAAAATTTTCTTTGTTCATTGTGGGATAATTAATTGTGGTTCCTCGCATTGATGGTGTCACCCCACTCCCCCACCCCCTTGCATAACATACATCCAGATGGGTCACTACATACCTAGCAATATTTGTGGCACTTAAAACAGGTATTTTTTCTGGAAACTTTATGAAAGTATTCAGGTTGCATGACTGGATCAGAGTTGTTGAAAGTTGTTAACAAATTCATGTTATCAGAGATTGCATGTGAATTTGTTGCAAAACCAATGTTGAAAAAAGTGAGTAAGACATTTTGTGTTATTTGAGAATTTATTACTTCTTGCATACTGCTTTTAACCTTAATGTGAATCTGATATTTAGTTTTGTTTATGAATTGTGGAAAGTGGACGAATGGTTCTTTTTCACTTTCTCTTTTTTGTGCAGATGATTGGATTTGGAACTTTTGTAATTGGTCACATCTTTTTTGGTGTTTTTAACATGGCAGTGGATACTTTGTTTCTATCTTTCTGTAAGTTGCTCCCTTGTTTTGACTTTCTTTAGTCCCAAACCATGAATTTGTAAGAGCACTGGTAGATCTAGGAATACCTACTCTCAATAAAAGACATCATAGGCCCACATTCAAGCACAGAGTTGTAAAATGTGTGTTTGAAGCCCCCTTGATCATGAGCTTTTTACCACAAACCCATGTGTCTCTCCATTATTAAGCTTTTAGAGTTCAGTGTGCAAAACATCATATATGTGTTTATTACAGAGAATAAGCAGATATTACACACAAAGTAATGACTGTTGGCAGATTCAAATTTATTAGCTTACAGTGGTAAAACCTGGTTTCAGTGACATAAAGCAGAAAAATTGTGATATTCACCTTAGAGTGGAACACCAGTACATATCCACCTGGCCAAAAGTAGTGCCCTTCAGCTTGGTATTCTCAAGCAGGCAGATTGAAGTATCTTGTTCATTGAAATACCAGAGGAACCCAGGGAGGTCTAGATGATGTCGACTTTTGTTTTAATGACTGATGATAAAACTGTTTTGTAGTTAGTTAGTTAGATGAGGTTTAACGGCCCAGTTTCCAACCAATTGGTTCAAGTCGAGCCGGCCACGGCCTTTTTTCCAGTTGTGGCTCACTAGCTTGTTTTCCCTTACTCCATTTTTAAAGTCTTTGGTATGACTTGACCTGGGCCTCCCACGTGAGAGGTGGATGCTCTACCACTAGACCAAACACGCGGTCAAAACTGTTTTGTAAACTAATGTTGCTGCTTTTTGATATTCTTTTTACCTTTATGTTTTACTTTTGCAGTGGAGGATTTGGAAAGGCATGATGGATCACCAGAGAGACCATACTACATGAACAAAGATTTGATGAATATAGTTGGAAAGAAAAACCGCAAGCGCCACGTGGAGGAATGGTGAAGTATCGGCTTTGTCGTAAATTATTGCTTACTTATGAGCATTTAAGAATTAACCAGAATATGCTAGTCCAAGTTTCTCAAGTGATCTGCTCATTTTCAGGAAGAGTTAGGAGTTCAAAACTGTATTCAGATTTGCTCTGTAGCATTTCTTAGAGGCATGCAAGAGGTCTGCTAAGCACCTCTGCATTAAAAGTTGTACTGTGAAACTTTTGTGCACGTTTCCTAACAGTATAGAGGTACATGTACTATATGTTCGATAAGAGGCTGTTTAATTCTGCCCATATGTAGTTATATTACATCAGTGGGTTATAAACTGAGTGGTAAAATCTCGTCTAACTACATCATTGGGTAGTTGGTAAATACTAAAGTTTAGATTTTGTGTAATTTGGTAAAGTTTTCTTACTGACTCAGCTTCAGGGGGACCTAAGAGTGTCTTACATTCAAGGTAATGTAATGTTCCTGGTTCCTATGCAATTTACGAAGGAGTGTTGTGTAGTAAGTGTACACTTATTTTTACCAGTATTTTGCATGTACATATGGTACAGAGGTGAAGGAGTATAGGAGGCAAATTTGTACGTACTTCTGCAGGAATTGTATTTGGTTTGTGGGATGACACTAATATTAAATAATGTAGAGTTTTAAATATCTCAGGGTAGCATATGTTTGGCCTCAAGGTTACTGGCACTACAAGTAATAATTCTGTGTTCATGGTAAGACACACCTAGCATTATACTGTGACATTTGGGGGCAAGTTGTTATACTGTGAAATTGGGGGCGAGTTGTATGTAAATGTCAACCAAACAAGTTTGTAACATACTATGCCGAAAGCAAAAAATTCCTAAATTTTGAATAACAACATTACAATGATGCAAATGTAATTAATATTGTGGTTTATATAAACAATGAGTGCATTTCTGTGTAGCTACTCAGTTATCTTATTTTACATGTCATAAATTTAAAAAATTAATTGTTGATTGAATGTTTTGTGAACTGTTTTATTTACAAAGAATGTGAAATGGTCATTCAGTTTCACTGTTGTTAAATTTGTGCATTATAAAGAATGATTTATGTATTCTGTAGGACACTTGGGTGTTTCTGTACCTGTATATGTTCTGTTTTCTCAAGTTAAAGGCTCACTGTTCTCTCCTTATCACCCCTTTCAAGGGTTCATAGCCAAAGCTTAAAGAGAGCCATTTAATTATTTTTTAAGGGGGGAGAGGGAGGGGAGAGGGAGGGGAGAGGGAGGGGAGAGGGAGGGGAGAGGGAGGGGAGAGGGAGGGATAGTGAACAGGAACACCACAGATATTTGGAGATGTGTAAATAAGACTGTCATAATGAAAGGTACTTGGGACTGAGAGAACTTCTTTGCAGGTTTTAATCAGCTATTCACAGTGAAAGTTAAACTATTTGTTAAATAATATGTTGTGGTAGTCGTGACAAAGATGGCCACTGGATGTAGTAATGTAAAGTATAAAGATTCTCTGTGAGCTCCAGTGGACTAAATGTTATGAACAGTTGGATAGACATTGGACAGTTAGGTCATAGAGAGGGCAAATTTACTTCAGTTGTGCCTTTTTGAGCATGTTAAAGCAAGGGAGAGGAAAGCAGTCTTATTGAAGACTTACTTATTCCTTTTGTCATCTGGTCACATAGTTAGAACTGACTTGAAGATGACAAGCTCAGTATCTGAACACTGATCCTGCTTTATGTAATGATCACATCAGGAGGCTGTTAAAATTAAAGAGAACTGTTTCACAGATATTGCTGCCACTTTTATACACTCTTCAGGTTTTCTACAAATAGAATTATTTTACTAAGTTATAAATCCTTTTTGCACAAAAAAGTTAGGATGCTAAAATCACAGTTATGGGAACACACAAGCTATCGGGATAGTGCTGCTGCACATGACTTTGCTTACAATCAGAGACAGAGAAAAAACGATAGTACCACTTTGAGAGAGCATTATGTGGCTGTGGTATATAATCTGAGCCTTAGAAATCATGAAGTTTAATATTTAGTCTTTCTTCATATCAAAGGTGCCTTGTATCACCAGTTACATCGAAAAGTAAGGTTTTCAAGTAAACATGATTTTATGGATATGCCTAAATTCATGTTTCTTTAATGAGACATATTTTTTATTAATTTTTTTTTTATAGATGAATTGATATAAATTTGAGATGAACACACTTGCATTTCATGGGGTAATGTTTAGCACAATGTAAAGAACCCGATATTAATATAAATTAAATTAAATAATTTAAGTAAAAGGACATTACTGTAATGTATTATGGATTTTGAGGCTTCAACTATCTTCTCATCTTTTATTGGACTATTCATCTTGTTCTCTTTGTTTGTAGTCCACTGAGGTTTAATGTTGTAGGTGTGAAAATGAATACAAAGATTTCCATTTTATTTTTATTTTTTTATATTTTTTCCTTTTTTTTTTTTTTTTTTTTT
>WURT03041040.1:0-14761 GCA_009936505.3 Holothuria glaberrima
CTGGAGCATTTACTTGCCTGTGCGTCACGAAAGCAAGGTCGCGTAATGCAAACATTACGCCGTTACTTTTGTCCTAGTTATCAATAGCAGGAGAATTAAATGAAATATTGAAGCACCGTGACTTATCTTTTTGAAAATTACTTCTAATCTTTCCAAAAACTTAAAAAATTCCGGGTTTAAATGTATACTATACGTATGAAGATCCATATATCATCTAGCGGTTTGCCATACAGCGGAAGCGCCCTCACGTTTTTCGTCTCTTAACTGGCGAAACACACGTTACGATACACTCTGTCAGCGTTCTTTCTTACTCCAGTTTCTATGGTCTTGCCTAAAACGTGCCGCAAACAAGGGGAGCAATTTCACCAAAATGACTCGCGTGTCACTTTTCTCAGCTTATTTTGGTTTTTGTAAGATTTTCGCCTTCTGAGGCAGATGACTTGAATATCAAACGTGTTTGATTACTTTTTTTCTTGACGCTAGTGTCTTTTTTGCAACCGTGTGAGCCTGGCATGAGCATTTGGCCCACGTCTTTAAACTATTGCGCAGGCATCTTTTGAGATGATCACGTCATCGCAAAATGGCCGTTGTCTTTTTGGTTGGTGCTCAACGTAGCAACTTGGAACAGGATTAATAATGTATTCGTTAGCGCCGCAATGGCAGTCCGGTTAGTTAAGACTGAGAATTGGGCAAAACTTTGTAAGCGCTTTGGGGTGGTCCCTTACATAAAGCGCTACATAAAAAGGAAAAATCATTGCTATCATAAGCCACAAAGTTGAAGGAATATTTATATTTTCAAAGGCCTGATGTTTTCCAGCAAACGAATGAACGGATATCTTTGAATCTCAAATATTTGTGCTTAACGTATTTGATATACCATAACTTTATGTATTGTTTCCTGTTCGGAAAGCTTTGTAAACTGCCTTAAGCCGTCCACAATTCACAAACACTAATACAATTATGAAATCTTTACTAAAATTTGAAAGATCGTGTTGTTAAATCTGCTTTGCTATTTTTCCCAAAGTTGCTAGTTAGTGATCTCTAATTTTGAATTCGAGGGCAGACTAATGATAGAAGCAACACCATTACCATTATGTTCTTTCAACATTATTTTAAAGGTGGGTACTTTCGCATATTTTAATGAGTAAGTTATTCTATGAATCTTTAAAACAGTCCACTAACAGTGTAACTTCTTATCCCTAACGTGCATTGCCAACCGTGCCGAACGATTGGAAGGTCTGACTGACAGAAAGGCATTTAACTTGAGGCACCAGCAATCTTCATGTCCTTGTCTAGGGGCCAAAAGGCTGATTTTATATGAGGCATTTCCGGTCAACAACGTTTGATGCTCGAATAATAGCCCATTGTTGGATGTTGGATGTTAGAGAAATCTAAATAAATACGCCATAATGATATTATCATAACTATTAAACAAATTCTGCAATTACAGCCGTATATAACGAAACTAACAGACAATAAAAATATACGATGATCGTCTTACCTCCAGTATCCTTGTCAGTCAGTCCTATCCACCAGCGTTCATTCTGTCCTTCACTTGCAACTTCAGCAAGACGAGAAACTTCTTTGTTTTCTAAATCGCTTTGGATAAAGACAAGATGAGCACCCTCTTCCATGGAGCTACAAGCATCAGCAGCATTTTCCCAAGTCAAGTTGATGTTAACAAAAGCGTACGAACTTTTGTTCCAAAGGTGCCATTGTGTCACGTCTTTCGACAAAAACAGATAAAAGTTAAAGCAAAACATACGACTGAGTGAAAATTCCACTACAAGTAACAATAAAGTTGAAGAACTGGGAGAGCACATGAGTCCTGAAAAGCAGAGTTGTAATCAAGTCATGACTCGAGTCACAACTTGCAAATTTACCTGACTTGAAAAATTCTGGGGAATTTTCCCCCATTTAAATAACACAGTGACTCGAGTTATGACTTGACTCGAGTCGCTAAAATGAGTGTAGTTGACTTTACTTGCCACAAAAAAGAGTGACTTGGTTAAAAGTCTGCTTAAAAAC
Source organism: Holothuria glaberrima (assembly GCA_009936505.3). Lineage (NCBI taxonomy): Eukaryota > Metazoa > Echinodermata > Holothuroidea > Aspidochirotida > Holothuriidae > Holothuria > Holothuria glaberrima. The sequence continues at coordinate 2,029 of WURT03041040.1, forward strand.
AAGAATGAAGTAAGTCGGTGTCTACTCATATTTTACTCCTATACTATTAATCGAAATGATGGGAAATATTTTGAGGAATATCGACAGTAATTGAAATATATTCCGTACTTAACTGAAACAGTAGCACCCGTCAATATGCATATGTGTCCGTGAATCCGAACGGAATTGGAATTTTGAATTTCCTGGCTGCTTGCTCCGGTGTAAAAACGGTTAACAGTAAGAGGCGGCCCCAATTGATTTTCGACCAGAAAGGTAAAGTTACCTAAATAGACATGTAACCAATAACTTTCTTTGGTAGCGTTTTTTGAACGAACGATGGACGCATTTGAAGTATTTTCTTTCACAAATCTTCCGCTCCGTGCTGAACTTTTCACGCACCTTACGCTTCAACATTCAATTCGACCTTACGTTTTTCCTTCCAATAACTCTCTAAAACGTGTATCTACCTTGCAACAGGAAGTGTTCTACAACAGGTAGGCCTAATGTTCATGTGCGTGTGGGTGATCACAGAGGACCACAGCATTGCAAGAATGTGAAAGAATGAAAGTTCTCTCCGCCTTTATTTCATTTCGCTCATTTGGGACATGACAACATTACTTCCGTTCAGTAAGGATCGCAAGTCATATCGCCCTGTCTTTTTACATCTTTTAGACCAGCTCGCAGAAATCCCGTAGCTCAAAGCAGATCTGTAAGTATTCATAATTATTTCAAGATAAATTGAGAGGTCATTCTATTTCTATATTGAAACTATATGGAAGCATAATTCACAACTGCTATTAATCGTTGTGGAACGGATCCATGTTTTCTGTGGGAGGCATGTTAACTGAGTATAAGTTCTGCATCGATTACCTACTCAAATTATGTTTCCATTTAACGTAAACATTATAAAAGTTATAATAATCGTATTTAGCTTTTAAAACAATTGCAAGCAAATTTTTCTTCTGGCAGTATCAAATCTAAGCGTCAAATCTAAACTTTCTCGAGCTTACTGGACTGATTGTGTCCAACAATGACTTTTCAAAAGTCCCCAGGTTCAGATGGTATGTCTATTGTATTTTACAAAGAATTCTGGGATAATTAAGGACACCATGTGTTAAATTCGTTAAACTATTCTTTCCAGTGTGGAAGAATTTCCGATGATCAATGCAGAGCATTGCATCACTCTAATTCCGAAGCAATCCAAAATTTCCCGATGAATCAAACTCTGCGTCCTATCGCTTTACTTCATACAGGCTACAACATTATGACGCAAAGTTTAGCCAGTCCCATAAAGGGCGTTCTCCTAGATTTAAGTAATCATGAACAAACTGGTTATTTAGAAGGGCTTATAGTGGTGAAAACAAAAGATTTGTATTAGATTGTATCATTTTTTTGTGAAACGAAATCTGTTCCCGATGCCCGCTTATTTATACCTTTCAAAAGGCATTGGACTACCTAGGCCGGAAGTTTTTAAACGATGCTCGAGCTTATAGTCATTTTTAAAATGACTTTCCTGGGTTCGTACCCTGTTTGCAATATGTTTACAAGTGTTACTACAAAAAGTAAAGCTATAAACTATTCTAGGGTTACTACATGTGTACGGCAAGGCTGTCCTCTAAGCCCTTATCTTTTCATCAGTTGCACTGAAGTCTTAAACCTTGTTAATCAACTCAAAAAATAAAGTTTTTGGTATCTGTGTTTTGACTTAATACATTGAGATGTCTAATTATGCTGACGACGTAGTTATTATCACAGACAGCTACGAAAATTCTGTTCAAGAAGCAGTAAGAGTCTCGACAATTTTTCTTCAATCTCAGGTTTGAATATTTATCTTTGTAAAAGCTATTCATATCCTCTAGAACCTCTCTATGAAAATGTAATTGATCACTTCAAAGTGCTTTTTCGATTCCAGCAATAAGACGATGACTTCTTCCATCTTAACTGCTTGCCGAAACTTTCTAGACTAAAACTTTCCTTAAATGTTTGGTTTTCTAGAGACCTCACTCCATGTAGAAAAATTCTAATTATTAGGACGTTTGCCATGTCTCAACTTCAAGGGAGATGATTCCACACGTAAGGGGATGTTGCATGAATAGATCGAGTACCTACAACATTCTTTGTTTGCTTAGAGGATAAAATAGTTCAGAGCATGGGTGGATTTAGTCTGAGGGGTTTTACTGTTACTTTATAAAAGTGAAAGACATCAGTCGGTATAAACCCATGACTTTCCCTATGTAGATTTATAAGTCATGATGGTCTCCGTGAGAAGAGCGTTAAGAGCCCTACTAAACCTTTGGTGTCAAAATGCACTACTTTCTACACCTCTGCATTTCAGGGTAAGGGAATTTAAATTCCACAAACCGATAGAACTTTCACATTTTACACTGACTCTCCAAGGTTATCTGGGTCGGTCTTATCACAATTTTTTGTGATGCACCTAATCACTACTTCCCCGTTGTGATATTGTACAAATCCAAGTTGGACAATTTCCAACCAGGCAGTTCATACCTGGATAATAACTACCCATGACGATTGCTCCTAGGCAAAAGGTATCTGGACATGTTGCCAGACCAGTTTTTTATCAATGAATAAAACAACTATGTTATATCAAGATCCCTTGGAGAGAAAATCTTTTGGTACCATTATTTAAATATCTTTTATCGTTCTCAAGATATACTTCTTCAAAGGTTAACCATTTCTAATGTACGATAATTGGGTCAATCGCTGCTGCGAAGACTTGTTACTGGATCTTTGGGTGTAGCTCGAGACAGAAACACTCAGAGAAGAAGATAACGAAAGAGCTCCAACTTGTTTGAACTGAATTATTCGATGATTGAACTCTAAAAAATTATGTTAATCAACTGCCGGCCTATGTAAAAGTTAAGCTAAACTGGGAGCTACATGCTCCTTGACACAGTACGCTATACTACATGATGGTGTTATCTGTACGCTTTGACTTAAAAACCACAGGTGTGCAAGGCTTGCGGGCTTGGGCATGGAAGCTTCGCTACCTAAGAAATCCCGGAACTAAATGCAGTCCCCTGATTGGTCGAAAGTTGTGACGCACCCTTAAAACGAATATTGTATGACCAATGAGGAGGCTGCAAAAAGTGAAATTGGCCACAATCAGGGAAATTTGGGATACGGCTTCCACGTGGAACTAAGATGTGGCGTGGGAATTGACGTGACAGGAAACAGGAAGGGATCTACAATAGAAGAAAATATACTCGTAAACATCAAAATGGCGTTCACCTCGATCCACAATGAAATGCCTAATATACTACATGACACTAAGAATGCACAACAGCTATGCAAAGATTATGACGTGGAGTGTTGCAAAGTGTGTAGATTTTTTTTTGTTAATCCTTTATAAACTTTATAAAACAAATAAAGGATAACATTCCATTTCATTTTTACAAATTTGCAGAGGTAGCTCATGTTTATTTATGATTAGAGTGCAAAACAGTAATTGTCTTATAAAAATGACCACTACTTGATGGAATTTGATATGAACTGAGGCTACCTTTGTGGTTTTTAACAAGGGCGTTGGAAGCGAGGGCTGGGGACACCAGCCCCCCCCCCCCCGGGAAATTTGTGGCTGGCGGAAGTATGGTTCAGCCCCCCACACTTTCCATGGACGAAACCCCTTATTTGTCTCTTCTGTAAGAAATGCCAAAAATTTGCCGTAATTTACCTTAAATTTTTTCCCAAAATGATGCACCAAATCGCATCTAAGGACCCTCAAATATCGAAAAAATTTCCAAAAGGGGTGGTAGTTTGGAAAAATGACAAAAACTTGCAGTATTTTAAGTAAGAAATGCCATAAGTTTGCAGTAATTTAAGTATGAAATGTCAAACATTTCCAGTAATTTACCTTTAAGTATGTCCAAACTGATGCACCAAATCGCATCTAAAGACCCGGCCTCAAATATCCAGGAATTTTCCAAGATGAGGGGGACACCCCCTCCACTTTGGAAAGAATGTCAAAAATTTGCAGTATTTTGAGTAAGAAATGTCAAAAATTTTCAGTAATTTTAGTAAGAAATGTCAAAAACTTTTTTAAGAATTTACCTTAAAATTTGTCCAAAGTGATGGACCAAATCGCTTCTAAGGACCCTCAAATATCAAAAAATGTTCTTGAAGTGAGGGACACCCCTCTACTTTGGAAAAAATTTGCAGTAATTTAAGCAAGAAATGTAAAAAAATTTGCAGTAGCTTTCCTTGAAATTTGTCCAAAATGATGCACCAAATTGCATTTAAGTACCCTAAAAATATCCAAAACATTTTCCATAGAGGAGGGGGACACGCCCTCTCCTTTGACCCCTCCCTCAGGATGGTGATCCGAAACAAGGTTCAACCCCCCCCCCAAGTTTCGAACAGCTCCCTACGAATATGGTCTTTAATGCTTTTTACATCAATTAAGTAGGTATCACATTTAAGTGTCCACAGAACCTTAACCCCTTCAAGACAAAATTGTGGAAATTCAATTGGGGAAGTTTTGCAGGAACGGTGCCAATTGTTCAGGGTATTCTTCCTGATGAAGTTATCTGGTGGGAAATCTTCCCAATGAAATCATCCGGAGACACGTTGTCTGTCAATATAAGGAACTCCTGCAGGAGGACCACTATTCCAACTGCAAACCTTTCTGTGAAATTTGCATTTTCATATCAATTGAGGTTTAAATGCCCAAAGTTGTTCAGTTAATTTTGATGGTAACGTTTTTTAACAACCTTAGGTAAAAAGGTATATTTTTGTGACATATGTATATTAGCATAACATCTCATCCTTTACTAAATCAAATTATGACAAACCATAAGACAAAAGATAAACTCTGTTTGGTGTTTTATGTCCAGACCACCCAACTGTTGAACTGAACTTAACCAATATCACCTGCGACCAACGAAGCTTATTGCTCAGAATGGCAGAGCTCAGTATGAGGTAGGAATATGCCAAACCACTGAAACCGACAAAACTCTCAGGTCAGACCACCCAGGGCCGAACAGAATGAAACTGGGTAAAGTTTAAATGGACGGAATAGTAATACTAGTTCCATGATATCTAAAGCTCCACTTCCATATAGCTTGCAGGGTGCCATTTTGTGGAAAACAAAACCATTCTACCATTGTGTTGATCGACATCCAAATCTACAATTTGAAAACTATTTTGGTGCAAGTTTACAGTGATCGGCGCACACGTTTGTTATCGAGTCCATTAACGTGCCTTAATTGGGCCCTCAACCTCCACTGAAATTGTTAAATAAGTCTTTGATATTGTAAAATTAGTCAAAGGGGGTTTGTAATTTTATCAGATCAAAGTCTCCGTCATTACTCTCAGCAATATTTCACTAAGTATGAGATTGTCAGCAAAGCGTATTGTTTTTGACTGACCTCAAAATTCACACGCCAGTTCACGTCCGATACCCCCAGACAAAATACAAAAACCTTGCAAATTCTACCGAGTAAGTGAAAATTGATGGTGTGACTTTTGTCCCCTCTTGATTGGTACGTATTTTCTGTAACACTGTCGAAATAAATATCCACACCTAAGTACTTCAGGATGCGAGTGACCAGTTAGAGGCAGATGCTTCGTTTCATGTGAGTTGTTCAAGGTACCGCCGGCACTTGATTCCGGAAATTTCTCGGAGGAACATGATATTAATAGTGTATTGACTGAAACCATTTTCTACCATTAACCTGTGCATTTCATGTTTTTTCAGTCATGGAGTAAATTCGACTTGACCTTGGAGCACAAGTGTAGACTTTGTTAATAAATCACTATTAGTACTTTGCAAAATTGTCCGGCAGTTATTTACAGCGGTCGAAATATTTTCTGAACAAACCACTGACTGTTGTCCACACAAGTTAATGCAAGTCTTCAGATAATTGCAACCTCTCAGACTCAAAACAAGGATGAAAACAAGACATCTGTTCATTATGGTTTGGGGTACCTACAACATTCTCAAAGGATTGTGGACTGATTTTGAGACAGACTAGTTTTTAAGAAAGACTTTCACCGGCATGGTCGTGGGTCCGAAACTTGGGCTGCCTTAAAGTGTGAGTGGGCCTTATGTGCTTTAATATTACATCTACACTTTAAGTATCTGGAGTGAAATGTCAAGAGGGATAAGTGACTGAGGATGGTAAACCGTACTATAGACGCCGGAAGAGCGAGAGATCCCCTCCGATTGTGTGGGATTCAAAGACCAGCCTGAGGGCTCTGGTGAAGCATATGGAGGACTAGGGAGCAGACCTCCTGAATGTATGAAGTACAGTCAAAATTTTTGGCATCAAAACGAAGCGTGTATAAGTATGTCAAATGGTACTTAAATGGCCCTAGGTAGATTACTGTATTCTATTTTTGACATTTTTCCTCTATAATGGCCAAACGCCGGGTAAAAGTCAGTCGATTTGATGAAACAGAGGGCGTTTTGGTTTTGCAGGATGGATGACGGTGAGTTTTGTATGGGGCTTTGGAATGGTAATTCCACTCAAGCTGCTCTACAGAAGTGATAAAGAGACAAGAAGCACAGCAAAGATGGGTGACCTCGAAGCCTAAAGACAAAATAGCGTAAGTTTTAAAATCATTCGAGTAGTGTTTACATCTGTGGTCGGTAATCGTTTTGGATCATGACCCATTGAAAATGTGCGGCATCCAGTCATGCTTTAATGTCCTGCAATCCCCTTGTCACAAGCCAGGAGACCTCGAGTGAGCCCACAACCGAGAATACTACACTTCTCTAATTATCCACGCCAACACATCTTTAATTTCAATTACAATGTATATGCGCATGTTTATTTATTTGTCTTTTGTTAATACGAAATAATCGAAAACAAACATTTTAAAAATACTAAATAGTCCTTGATCCCAGACAATATATCTTCTTCTTATTTCCCTCTTAATAACCGTCAGTATTTACTATCAGAACCCGTCTGTACCCATTGAAGTCGATCCCAGATTATCCACCATGCATGCAAACAGCCCCCCCCCCCTAACTGAATTATCTTCTAAGTAGCAGTGACTCTCTCGGAAACAGCAATTGCGGTCCTCAGTGACCTGCTCTCTAAGCGCTCGGTCGGCCCCTTGCCCTCAGTGACATTTCATGGGTCTCCAAACCCTTTGGCCAGACTCGACGAGCCTCTCACTCCTCACAACAACTTAACCGAATTGATTGCCCTGTTCCCTGAATACTCAGTTATCTATTACGTTCCCTCGGATCGGTTTGGCTTCGCCTTGGTTTTTGGGGTTTCTTGGTAAATTTTTCCATTAGGTATTTTTGTTGTTGCCTTATGTTTTAGCCCTGCAAAATTTTGGTAAGAGCAAAAAGAACCGAAATAAGAATTTAGATATGTTGCCTTTTTGCCGCCCGTTTTTGCAATAAAATTGACACCGCAGGTTCCCACCCAGAAAAATATAATGAAACTTACAGGTCACAAAGAATTCCTTACTTTCCTGTGCCGGCGTCCCCGATCATAAATTCGACGTAAATTTGTTACAAACGAAACACTTTCCCACAAACAGTCCATCCTGTCCCTCTGAGTGTTAAATGGCGTCTGCCACGACTATTCATTAACAACTCTGCTTCTCGCTCCGAAATTACTGCATTCTTTTACCTATTCAACCACAGCAAAATCCCCATTGCATTCTTCGCGAGCCAGAGAGTCACTCCTGCTTTCCCGGTACAATACACCACATACCCAGCTGTCGGATTCCCTGCGAAGTCTGCGTAATTTTATTCTTACAAACCCTTGGTATTGTGACACCCCAACCCTCACCATCCTTACATCCCAGAGTTTTGAAAAAAGGAAGCCCATAGGGGTTCTCCATCTACGTTTTTCATCGAGGATCCCCGCATTTGATGCGCCTTTGTTATTCTGATGTGAGGGCTTTGATCTAAACCAGTGGTTCTCAAAGTGGTCCCTACAGCCGCAGGGTGCGTTGGGAAGTCTCAGGTGGGCGCTACAGAGTACACGGGGGCGTTGGCACTGATTTGGGGGTCCCTGGCAATTATGACACGTTACTGCAGAGATTTAGGGCACAATAAAGCATCCAGGGGGTCTGCATGTTCTCCTCCGCTTGTTCTTTCCCTATGCTTCTCACTAAGGTGGAGACATACATTTGTAATCTCGCAGCATTACACCAAGCTCACCTTTCACACTAACTGAACTACATTTGGGCTCTCTTTACCAGTTTCACAGAATGCCTGCCTTCTGCAGGTTTTTGCTGTTTTTGCAAACAGTAAAAGTTAATTGAGAAAAATATTGTTGAGCGTCCGACTATGAATGGTGGACAGGGGTAGGGGTAGGGGCATCGGGACAGTCCAAGATGGTGGAAGGGGCGGTAGTCTAAAAAAGTTTGAGAACCACTGATCTGAACGAATCAACTCCCCTATGTTCAATCAACAGATCCTCCCCTGACAAGCGATAATATTACAACGGGTAGGGCCGTAGCCTCGGCTGGGGGACAAAGGGGCAGCTCCTCTGAGATTTCCAAACTCTAAGTGGAAATGGCATAACTGAAAAGCATTACTGCAGATCCTTAACCCTCATTGTCTTGCTTACGTTTTCAAGGCCCTCAGAACTTAGAAAATTGTATAAAAGGGTACCATTTACCCCAAAAATATGTCATTACACCGTGCTATCCCAAAGCCAAAAACACTTTGAAATAGCACTTTCAAAAATAAAATCATCTCAAAGCTTCAAAGCCTAGGCTACGGTCCTGACCTGGTGTTGTTAGACACTTTGGGTCTTGGCTAGCAAGTTCCTTGTAGCTATAGACAGGGTATACAAACGATTTTGGGCTGACCTAAAGGCCGATGCTGAACTCTGCGTGGTTTTGCACCCTTTCAACATATATCGATACATCAAAAATGTCAGAGACCTTCGGAAATTCCAAACACTACGGAAAATTGAATACATTAGTAAAGGTAACAATAAGGTAGATCAGATAGCTGTGAGAGCTCCCTGGGCGGATCATGGCCCTACAATGGCGTTGAAAGCACTTTGCAGCAATACTCATGACTTTGGAATGTAAAATTTAATTAACGCTGACCTCTGGAAATCACTTAAAGTTTTCGTTATTTGTTTCGGTGTTTCAGGGTCAAAATAGTCAACGTTACTTCAAGAACAATTTGTGAATACTCTAAACGGTCATCGGAAACCAGTGATTGATAAAAACAATTTACCTTTGAAGGGTTTAGTCGATATCTCCATATCTGATACTCCAAGAGTGCTTTCCTCAACATCAAGACGTTATTTCATCAGATAAGGTGGACAATGGTGGTTCGTTAGCTGACGTCATTACGTCCTCCGAGACATGTTGCCTTGGAGGGTTTATGTAGATAGATGCAAACCAAATTACTCGGAAGGTTGGAAAATGATTCCTTTTGATTAAGAAACTGTGAATTTTTGAAGCATTTTAATGTCAGTAATAGAAAGCACGAATAAATTTGGTACATTGAATTCCTTCTTATTAAAATGTCCTTTCACAAAAAATATAGTTATCATGTCCGTAATATTTTCAGAACATGGTATCACCCTACCAACAGTTCCTGGAAACTTCTCTGATACATCAAGAGGCAAAACTGGCTATGTAATGTAGAAACAAGGGACATTCCTCTAAGCCTGCAATCAATTCGTTAACCGACCAACCAAGGAGATAAACCAAGGACTTGTTACTTAGGCAGAAGGTTAAATGGAAAGTTGAATTAATTTACGTTTAAAGTTGTATAATTCAACTTCCAGCTCCCTGGTTGTAAAGACCCCAGAGCTGCATATCCTCCCTAGCAAACATACTGTTGCAACCTGTGTAGCAGGTATTTAGAGGTTTAAATAGTGTCTCAAACTCAACATAATATAGCAGGTAACTCATACTTAACTGTGAACTCGCTCACGTGTATTTCTTACGTATTCTTACAACTACAGGCCTAATGACATATGTCATGAAGGCAAAGAAGGATAGTTTGGTAGGTAAAATGCTTCTGTCTGTAAGTTCATGCACACCTGCTTTCATTAGGGTCAATGACTTATAAGTTGGGGAAAAACTCCTGTTACGTAATTAACTGCAACGACACAATTGTTAGCAGGAGACCAAATTTATCTTAGAGGAAAAGGTCTAAAACTTCCTAACTAAAGATGATAGGACACTTTACCTAACGTTTTGCTCTAAAAAGGGCGTAGTAAGTTTCATTTCGGGAGGTGCAACCAAAAATTTCGATTTGCGTATTTTATTCCTTATCGAAGACAAAACAGACAAAAGGAATCAATGCAGCTAAAAGGAGATCAGTAACTTATGTGAGGCTATGATGTCACTTGTGCTTGCAGCAAAATAACTTAGAGTTAAAAATGTGGCATCTTTATCTGCTGATATCTCGAGAACCATACATCGACTCTTGAAGAAGAGAAACGTGTGTGTGTATGATTGAGTGGGTTTCGGGTTCCTTTAAATTATAATTCAGGCAAGTATATTTCGTCAGCAATACCTGAGGAAAATGCTGGTAATTACTTTCTGAGTTCATCGCTGGTACACACGGGTAGGGCCTAGAAATTTTAGTACTTAGTATTAAAGAAGTCTTCGGCAAGTACTTTTACTCCTTATGAAGCTATCACCACTTCATGATCCCTGTTGAGGTGGTGGGCTCCGTCTCGACGAGGACCCAGGAGAGCAGAGTCCCCCCTTGAATTTATTTAAACACAGTTATTTAAAATGAACGGGCACTTGCATATGACATGAATCTATTTAATTATCCTCATGCGGTATTGGATGGGCATTACAAAAGGCTACAAAAACTGTAATACTACTAGTTTCCATCATAAAGTGGACTAAAAGATAATCGATATAAGATTTGTATCTAATGAAGAAGACTCATGGCCATATGTTTCCCAGTGAGGCAGTGCTTCCAAAAATTAGATGAACGCAATGCGTTTTGAGAACATTTTTTGTAATTTAAGTCCCCGATTGACTGATAAAGTGACAGTCTTTGGTTCTTCTTCTCCAACCCTATACATAAAGGATGTCTTGGTGCATAATTTTTCCATAGTGAAATCTCATTTGGGGCACAAGGAGGGCACAGCAAACTTTTTGGCACGTGATCAAGCCCTTTGCAACGCCCCGGTATATATTCACTATTTTAATTATGGCTTAAGTTGCCAAATCAACAGAGTTTTACATGGCTAACGGGGACACGGCGGGACACAAAAATTACATATCCTTGTTTTATGAAGTACAGTATCTAAATCTAATCAAGAATCCTAACTGAAATTTCATTGCCATTCAATGAAAGATTACCTGGTACACCATCTGCGATATTGCAAACCATTTCACGGGACATAAACAATTCTTTCAGACTGTCAGTATTTTATCGGAAATCTGTATTTTGGTTTCATGTCTCCACGGTAAAAATTGCTGAGTATTTTGGACAGTAAAGATTCCATGAACAATTTCATAAACTTTGACATGTTTTGCATGTTCTTTACATAACCTAAAACAACATCAAAGTCTAATATTTGGCACACTACCAAACTGTTATAGCCTCGTGTATGATATTGTGACTTTTCAAGCAAATAACTCTAAATCATGGCATCTGGAGTTTCAAGTAGAAAGATTGACATGAGGAATATTTTGAGACACCATACACACACCATTAGCATATTGTCTTCGTAATGCTTGTAAAAAACAGTAATTATTATGCAAATATGGTAAATATGTGACGGAATTTGATAGAAACTCTTGCTGCTTTTTTACATATTCAATGCTTTCAGTCATTAAGACATGTAAGATTTACATGGCCACGGAATAAAGAGATCTACCTACCGATAACAGCGTTTCCCGCTAGAAACGTATTCAGTTGGTCAGCATTTGACGAGAAAAATGCTTTTGGAAACACAATATAATCGTTTTCTTTTTTGATTCGGCTACATTGACCTGAAAGAGAACAAAAGACGGAATAGAAATGAAAGATTTTCGACAACAGCACTACTATTAGCGATAAAACTTTTAATTGCATTTCTTTTCTCTTTCACTGCTTTCTAACTACATTAGTAATTTGTAGGCCTACATGAAAATGAAAATGAAAATGACAGGCTTGAATCAAGGAAACACTAAGTATTTCTTTTGGCAGATTAAAGGTTTTCACATCTCTTCACCAAAAGTATTTGGTAAACCACGCTCAGTAGCTTTTTTTTTTGGTTTTTTTTTTTGGTTTTTTTTTTAGGGGCTGAACAAAGGCATTATAAGATTAGGGCACACTGTGGGATTTTCTTTGGGGGTGATGGATTTGCCCACATGAAAGTCCTATCCGGGACGCAAAGGCAGGTTGATATCAATGGTTCAGGAAGTTACTAAATGAGATGTGCAACGCAAAGGTCAGGAGTAATCTGCTGGATATCCCTTTAGTTACATTTCTAGGTATGACAAGCCAAAAGTCTCACGATATATGTTGATCATCTAAAGTGATACGTATATTAAAATGTTAAAATACACGATGATGTACTAATTTAATACGATCATGATGAGCTTTGCACATTACTACAAAAAATGTTTGTCGTTTGCCACATCTGAAGTACCACTGAAAGTTTTCTCCCCTGCCACATCTTTCTCAGTCGTCAAAGAAATGTAAATAAGTAATTGCATCTTTCAACCAGGAAGCTGTGTTTTACATCTCCCAGTTTCGACGCTCGTGCCACGTGAAAGTATTCCATAAGGTTTTATGTCAAATTGTTTAGTTGTTTGTACTCTTAAAACAAAAATAGACATAAGC
>WURT03041061.1:0-14761 GCA_009936505.3 Holothuria glaberrima
TGTGTGTCAACTCTTTATTAATGACACACATTGTCACACAAAAATTCACAGATATTTCACGCCTCTCCACACCCCACAATAGTTTTGCACAGTTTGACACAGTATTTCACGTGTGGTATTGGAACTTTTGCCACACAATTTTTGTGTAAGGGTTCTATTGACATTTGTACCAGGGCTTTTAGTCGTGCTTCCATTTAGTAAAACTTCTAGAGCTCATCTTATGACAATAAAATGTACAGGTTTTACAACTTTGACAAGAATAAATAGGCCTAGGCTTTCATTTCTTCTGTTTTCTATGCACACAGAGTTTACACGATACCAGCACATGTTGATGCTCAAACAACACGCTTGAAGGTTTTGCAAAGTAGCGATAGTCAACTTGTATATCCTGTGTACATGTGTCAAAGTGTGAACGTATGGTAGCGTAATAATTTGTACTCGCTACCTGCAACTGACTTCTTTGTGTTATACCAGGCACAAATAACATCTTAAGCGGCCTTACTTCACTACACCTACCTGTTTTTTATTCTTTTTGAATATTTGTGTCTCCCATAGACTTGACTAGATCATGTTTATCATTTCCCTTTCCCTATTTTAACATGCAAAACTTCAACAAAACTTCCATCTCTGTGGGTTGACTCAATACCGACAACCGAAACAACTTCCTAGCTACAGATAAACGTTAAATTAACTTATATTATCCTTTAAAATCAGATTTGATTTCCGACTATCCAAACTTCTAAAGCGAAGAAGCTGATGTTGGTTTCAACACGAAACGCCTTGCTCTTGTTTTTAATTTCTCTTTTTGATTACCCGTCAAAGATGCCGAATATTTGAGATACTAAAAGCCAACAACAATTATCAAGCAGTTACTGTTGAAAGCAAACTGGGAGAGACTAGTCAAATTTTTTTTAAGGAGACCGTTGGGAAAAATTGAGATTGTAAAAAGTTAAACAGGATCGGAAATGCGAAGTGCAAGATGCATGGAATATTTATTGTTAAAGTAAAGTACAAATGAAGGGCTGGTTATTTAATACTGAGTCAGGCTTGAGTCAGGCTTGAGTCAGGCTTGAGTCAAATTCAGAGCAAGGGAGTTGAAACACATCGTCAAAGTAAGTTAACACATTAAGGGCATTGAGCTATTACGGATAGCTCCATGGTAAGGGTAATACAGTGTGCAGGGCGAGCTGCTTTTTAGTCTTTCTTCTGTTTCCCCTCGACATCGCAGTTCTACTTAAACCGATAAAAAGTAGTAGGCCTATTGTAGAATATGCGTGATCAGTGCATGAGAAATGGCGCGCATTAACCCTTCGCATGAAAGCTTTCACTTCCTAAACGTATTAACAGTCTTTCCTTGATAGTCTACGCTGAAAGCCTTAAGTGAAGAATTAAGCAAGTAAAATCTTTTGTTCCGTGCTTGATATCTTAGGAGAAGAAGAAGATTTCATGTAAAATATTACACAGCTTTGATACTAGTGAAGCTTGTTCCCATTTATGTTCTTAATTGGTGTCAGATTCATAACATGTTGGATATTTTTTAACCCGTGGGTGTTCTGACCTCTGAATGCCCTCCCGGGTTGTAGTACGGTTAGAGAGAAAATTTCTGAGAGAAGACATGAAGAAAGCAGGGGCATGAAGAAAGTAGGGCCCCTACCATAGGCATAGGAAGCCTTTTGAAAGTGTGGGCGGAAGTGACAGTAAGTGGTCAGTGTCCTGGGGAGGGATCTAAGGGGAGGGGAAACTTTCTGACCATTTAAAGTGCCCTAGATGAAAAATTATGCAATGTTTGACAAACTTTGGAGTCATTTGATCCTATTCAAATCCTCCCTTTTTATTTTCAAAATGCTTTTCTGATGTTAATGTCATAACCAAAGTGCGCCCGTCTTTGAGAAAAAGACATGGGCATCTGAAGTATTAAATAGCAAAACAAAAAAACACGTTTTGACAGCATGCCATCTAAAAGTGGGGCGAAAGGAGGTTACCGCCCCACCAATCAGAGTGCGGGTTGGTCACCCCGCTCCCCCCCTCGCTTTTCCTACGCCTATGCCTAACGGTACGGTTGCCCTGATAAATGTCCTGAGAGCCCCTCTTCTTGTTACTCTGTTTTTCCCAGGGCAGTTTATTATACTATGAAACATTTCCTACGAAGCACGGTACCCCCAGAGTGAAAATAGTCGCAGATAACCTTCCTTGCTGGAAAATGGCAGTATGTTTATTGGAATTGTCCAGACCTGCTGACCTATTGCTGTGAATAAATACCTTGAAAATACAATTTTGAAAGCTCCCAGGGATATTACTACACACGATCTTGCTCAGCTTTCAATTGCCATTTAAAATGATTTGCTAATACATGAATATTTCGTGCAAACTTTTCGTAAAAGATGTTAAAATGTTGTATGTTTTCTCTTCTTTATCTTTTCTTATGAGCATGCTAAATAGTTTGACTGAATCAACTTCTGAGAAACTAGAGAGCCTTACTGTCACAAAACTGCGTATGCTGCTTTTGAGAAACGTTAACAGAGCTTCGTTGATTTCAGAGCGTAAATGCATGGGTAGGGAAAATATCAAGGAAAGTCCCAATCACTACAATAGTTCTAAGAATAACCGACGAAGGTGAAGTAAGGAAAGGGAGCCAGTCAGACCACCTCAAGTGGCACTTTAGGGCGAAGGTAGTTTTGATCTAAAATGAAAGAATTAACGTAAACACGCATCGGCCTTAACTCCATCTCCATCCGTCGACTCTCTCACGAAGTGCTCTTTTTAGAATATTGAATATAACTTTCTCATTGGACACTGATTATTTGAGCTCAAGGTTAGAAAATTAGAAAAACCCCATTATTTCATAAAAATTATGAAAAATAATTACACAAGTTTAAAGAAGGTCACCTACCTGAAGAAAGGTTTGGCACCGAAAAAGATGAACAGCTTTCTCACCTACGTGTAAACGTTGTCATGAACATCTGAAGTTTAAAACTGTTAACGATCACGAGATTTCCGAAGTAAAATATATACTGGTAGTTTTTACCACGCCTTCGATCCGATTTATACGGAAGCACCCAAGGGTCATGTCATAAGAATAGAATAATTTAAAATATGCTTCCAAGTTTGCACATTAAACCTCTATTATTTTACCGATTTGGAAATATTTGTAACTGCAAAACAGTCCCCGTGAATTGAATGCCTAACGGACATAGTTGGTGTATTGAAAATATTGGCAGTTTTACCAAACGACCCTTTCTTCATTCTTCGTCCTTTGTTCCATGTAGAAAACTCCACATTGCATATCTTCAGTCAACACCCCAAACAGTACTATTTTTCCGGTGAAAACATTTTAGTAACAGTGGCAACGATTAATGTTAACAATATTCAGTAAATTACTCATGAGGGCAAACCGATAATTTAATGACGTCATTACTACATACATTTATGCAACAACACACTAAATGAACATAGGCGAAGGCGGCGGGGGGCTAGGGGCTGCAGCCCCCCCCCCGCCCAAATTTTTTTTCTGAAAATTCGGGCAATATGCTGAAATTTTTCGAGCATTTATTAAAAAAATAAATTGCAAATTGATTCAGCTATAGGAAATCAATAGTTTAAAAAATCATCCTTGGTAATTAAAGTTCTGATTTGAACATGGACCAACACGTATATATTTGGCATCCAATCCTCACATGATATCATGCAAAATTTCAAGTCTCGAGACATTCTTACTCTAATCTTTTATCTCATGTTTTCTCTTTAATCCTAACCTTGTAACATGGTATCATGCATGATATGCATGTCTCGAGACTAAAATGTAACACATAACAAAACAATACCAAATTTGTTAATTCACCAGTCTTTTGCAATAGTTCAACTTATAAAAATACGTATATTTTTAACACAAATTTTACGTCAAAGGTAGCACATGTGGCACCAGATTGCATCTAAGGACACCTAATTTTCTTCAAAAAAATTTCAAAGGGGAGGGGGACACCCCCTCCATTAAGACCCCTCCCCCAGGGCAGCAATCATATAACACACTGCATGCCCAAAAGTTTACAACCAAAATGGGAGAGTAAAAACACAACAAAAAGTGATTGAATGGAATGGGAATGCAATCACTGAGATCTAATAACTGATGCAGGTATATATAATATGTACATTATCATGCTGAACTCGCGCGAAAAATTCGGGGTTAATTTTTTTTGGGCAAGTTGTTACACCCCCTCCCATCAAATTGGGCTCCTACGCCCATGTAAAGGAATGGGGAAAGGATAAAAGATTGTAAAAAAACATTTAAAATTCAATGCCAATTATATTGAGTTCGTATATTATTGTATTTATACTTTATTAAATCTTCCTTATTTGTTATTTTAAAGCAAAGGTGTAACTGTGATACGCAGACTTTCTGCAGGCATACAAAGATTGATATATAAGAGTCCCAAATTGTGACGCCATCGTAGCACCAAGCTTCCTCTGTGTATGAGACCAGTATCAATGTACGCAATAAAACCCACATTTTATATGGAAGCATTGTCCTGAGTTCAAATAAAAGCTTATCGTTTTAAAAATTTTAACAAACTTTTCGAACTTGCAAAACATTTTTTGGCCCCAACTTAGAATTTCGTAATTTAGTCTCTCGTAGATCTGAAATAGGATTGAGTTACTGCAGAAATGGTGCCCAACAAAGCAATATACGGTAACTTCCCCTCCCCCCCAAAAAAAAAAATGCCGACTTAAAAGTCGATTTACAGACTCAATGATCTTAACAGGTGTCCCGCGTAAAATATCTTTATGGTAAATTTAACATTTTCTTAGACGTGGTGTAAAATGAGGTTATAACAGCAGTAATGAACATCAAAGTGACGTGCAGTCAACCAGGGACGTACTTAGGGGAGGGGTTGGGTCATACCCGTTCCCCTCATTATGCCTTCTTTCAGGACCTACATTGCGTAATTTTTTGAACGCAAATTTTACTTCAAAGGTAGCACATGTAGAACCAGATTACATGTAAGAACACCCAATTTTTCAAAACATTTGCAAACCCCTACCCCTTTGACCCCTCCCTCAGGCCGGTGATCATAGAATATACTGCATGACCCCTCCCCTCTTTGAGCCACAATTGGAAAAAAAGGCCTTGGCCAGCCCGACTTAAACCAATTATTTAAAACTGAGCCGTAAAACCTCATCTAACTAACTAACATCCCCCTTGAGATAATTCCTAACTCATCAATGCGAACTGCAGTTCCACTCAATTGCAACCATGAAGTTCCACAGAGGCTTTTGCATATGTCTGGAAATGTTTTGGTATTTATTATTGTGTCCTTTGTTTCTCGCAGATAAGAAAACAATTGGCTACTTGTCCTTCAATTATATGTATCAACTTACAGAATAAAGCTTAAGGTGCTTTTACAGATCCGCTTAGGGTGTTTTTCTTTTAGATCCGGATCTGATCACCTGATGTTATCAGTATATCAAATTACATGTAAGACTTGATCCTGGTGCATTTACACTAAGTCTTGACGTACTCTGATCCTCCTCCGTGCTTCAGCGGAAGTGACCTCCAAATGAATTACGAAAAAGAAGCACACGCTTCACCGTTGATTTCGGGTCACTGTTGATCCTATAGCATTTACACTGCAGGTTTTGATCACATGCGCGGGGTCTGATCCTCCCCTCTTACTAGGATCAAAATCGGGCGATCAGATCCGAATCTGATCTGCATTTACACTACAAATTTGATCTCGAGCAGTGGATCTGACCTCGCGCAGGCGATCAGATCCGGATCTAGTGTAAAAACACCCTTAGTTCTCCAAAAAAAATGTTTCTACAGTACACGTTCGACCTACACACGGCATGATGTTACCTGTTTTGCTTGTACAATGGGTTTCGAGCACATAAATTCATGCGTATATTAGTTTATTCTAGGTTGTAAAAGTGCTTCTACGATCTATATTAAGCTAACGTGTGGTTTGATAGAGACGTGTCAAAACTATACTTTTAAAGAGGCTTTGTTTATTATTTTAGTCTAGGCATAAAAGAATTTGCTCACATTCATTGTCAAAAGTCGCCAGGTGTGAGTAATGTGATCGTGGTGGTATCTCTTAATGAGCAGATAAACGACCTTTTTTAAGGTTGTAATATAGGCTCCCAATATTAGGCAAGGCGTTGGGGAACTTTTGCCTAATATTTTAAGCGGTGTAATTCACTAGAAAGACTTTCCTTGTGGGTTGTTTTGTCCTAGCATTGTCGAGAGTACCATGGAAGCACGCAACACTTTCAAGAAGGGGGGGGGGGAATCAAATGGCATGGTCTTGGAAAGTTGCACTGGGCAACAGAATAACTTCTCAAGGCTTTAAAGAAGTACGGTTAAATGCTCAGCAGGTCAAAAACGTAAGCCCCTAATACTATTGGAATACTAATATCTAGTATATCGACAAAATGCGAAGAAATATGATAAAAACATGATAATAGATACAATTTTCTTAATTATAATTACTAACCCTTGTATTTATTACGTGCAAAAGAAGTACCCTTACACTTTTGAGCCCGTGTGTTCACCATTTCATTAGAAGAGGTCGAAGAAGCTCATCAGTTCTATACCTATTGGACTTTGTGAGGAAGACATTCAGGAGTTGTTGGACATGACTACTTTGTCAGTGAGGGGTATTCTCCCTTAAGGGAGAAAACAAAACGTGTCCCGAATGTTGGGAAACGGTTACGTAGCACCCTACATTAACTGTCAAAAAATTGTAAAATTATGGGCAATTTCTGTCAGCACAGTTTTCAGGAAGCGTCTTTAATTTCAATCATAGGCGTTCGGGACTCTTTCAATGGGGGGGGGGGGCAAGAAAAGTTTTTGCCCGAGTCTCCAAAAGTTGTCCGAATTTCGTTGCAGTTCAGGTAGGGCTACCATATTTATTTTGTGGAAAGGAGGACATGGATCGCTGTCCTGGGGTTTTTGGTTTTCAAGGGTATTTAGATGCAAAATGGTACAATATTTGTTGATTTAGCCAGAGTTTCTTCTACTTCAGTGAATGAAGTATGTTTTATTTAGAGTTCCCACCGGCGCTCATGTCACCCTACCAAAAACTTAACGTCATGATAATGGGATTCCCAGAAAGGGTAACACATATAATTGGAGCGTGTCTATGCTAACGGCGAGTTGCCGAGTTGGTGCACAGGTTTTTCATACCTCGTGTGGTGCGTCCCAGTCTCGGAACACGCGGCTGTCAGACCTTGCTGTCCGGTAACGAAGGTAGGTAGCAGACGCCGTACGCATTGTACAACAGTAGGTAGGACCTAGGCCGCACGATGCATTTTGCGGTCGCAGCAAGTTAAGTACGTAATACAACTTACAAATGCGGGACGTGGAATCTATAGTCCTTGTATTTGTAAGGAAATACAAGGTAGGATACTATTATTTTTATTCTCTATTCACGGCATCGGCATATTACTTGAACGGTCAGGCCTATAGTACGACCATAAAGCTTTCAAAATATTAAGACCACAAAGCGAACTAAGGGAAAACCCGTCAGATCCTGTGAGAAACACAATCCGGACATTACGAGCAACTTTACAAATCCGCCCCGAAGCCTGCGCGAACCAGTAAAATAGGACATGTCCAGGTAAAACCGGACGTCTGATAACCCTAAGTTCAGGTGCATAAAATAGACCACCAAACCAGTACATGCGCGCAAAAACTGTTGGACGTTTTGGGTGCATTCGATCAAAATTCGGGAACTCAGTATAAAATTCGGGCAATCTTTTCACTTTTACTTCATCTCTGCCGGAATTCCACCTTTTCTGTGCCCGACTTTTTGTCGTTTCCTGCCCGGATTTTTGACCGCAGAAAATTTTGAGGGACAGTCTGCCCCCCCCCCCGCCTCGTACGCCTAATGATTTCAATTACAGATAATCTGGGACAAAAAGGTCTAAAACTGTAATTTACGAAGTTTATTCTTTGCAATATTACAATCGTTCAACTGTAAAATTTCCATTGTAGCTCTCATTTTCTTTGACAATTTTCTACCTGTACCGGTACTCAAATATAGTCTAAAATTGTGATTCGATTCTCATTAAAGGGAAATTGCAAGGCACTGTAAAGATCGTGGTACACATAATCCTAACCGAGTCTCTCGGGCGCTTTCTGACTCTACTTTGTCCCACGTCCCAGCTCGACTGTGGCGAATAGTCAAGGGCGAAATCAAGCAAGGAAAGTACGTTTTGCTTCCGCGAATTAAAGAATTATTCTAAGTCAGCAGATTTAAGTTACAGTAAATACAGCTGCAAAACTCGTGCTGCTTTAAAAATATGTTTTCAGTTGTTTCAATCAGTTTTCTACTAAATATATAGCCTAAACTCAAACTGCTGGTTCCAATAGTTTCAGCGATAAAGAGAATTTTGAATAGAAATGACCTAGTAGAGTGACTAAGGTAACGTGCGCACAAAATTTCGACAATTTAGCCGTTGTCAACTCTGACTATTGAAAATAGTCACAAAATACGCATGTGCTCGTTTCTTGACCTTGCAAAAGTAAAATTCAACAATGTTCAAATTCACTTGCGGAATCTCTTTAATGTAGAATCTAGATGTCGTCCTGAAAAAGTTTGTATGGAAATATCTTACTGTGGCCCGGAAGGGAATTTTGCTCTGACCATAACCA
Source organism: Holothuria glaberrima (assembly GCA_009936505.3). Classification (NCBI taxonomy): domain Eukaryota; kingdom Metazoa; phylum Echinodermata; class Holothuroidea; order Aspidochirotida; family Holothuriidae; genus Holothuria; species Holothuria glaberrima. Next base: position 8,651 of record WURT03041061.1, read on the forward strand.
TCGTTAGCGTTTAGCTTCAAATACCTAAGCCTACCTTACATTCAGCCATTGAACCGGTAGAGGAAGCACACATACTTTTTCTATTGTAATTAGTACTTACTATTTATCTTGTCCTTTTGTCGGTTTTATGACAATATTAAACGGGTGCCAGTGACCTTGAAAATTTTGCCAAACCAACCACCAACTTTATCAGGTACATACAGCTCACAAAGGCAGGACCATATGGACTGCACCCGCAATTAGTAAAGGATTTAGTTTGTAATGTGAAAACAATGTTGTTAGGGTAAGGATGGTATATTGTCTCCGTTAGTGAAAAACAGCTAGAATTTTCATGATGTCAAAATGTCTTTCTTGCGTGAAATTCGATTTTTTTTTATAATATTAATGGTATTTGTGTACTCAGGGAGCTGTTACGGACCTACTCTGTGAAAAACCCAGTTCAGATTTAAACAGAATGCGTTCGATTAGGCACTGAACCAAATTCTGGTCAAAATTTTATTTTCTACAGAAATCGGTTGGATTTGAACTGAAACTAGTCAAATGTTTGATCTATTTTCGGTTAAGTGCCCATTTAATCTGTTTTCGGTTCAATTTGAACCGTACGTATTAAGGGTGCATGTGTTTTAATACATGTTTTTGATATTGTCTTACCACTAACAGACGAGTCAGCTCTAAAGTATAAACTTTAGCAAAGGGTAAACATTTTCATTCCCTACTCAGGGCCAGATTTACATTTTGTGGCGCCCTGGGCACAAACTAATGTGGCGGCCCCTTTGACTATAATTCTCCAAAAGACTATAGTGGCACAAGCCACGAAAGGAGTGCAAAGATTATGGTCACTCTAACCCCCCCCACACACACCACCCACCCCACCCCACCCCTTTCGAAATGAACTCCATTCATTTCCTTCATTCGGAAGAACATGTAAGCCAACAGAACGAAAATAAGCACATACTACCCAAAACTTCAATAATGTAATTTTGTGGGGCCCCCTTTTTGTCGTAGCCCCTGAGCATATGGCCACTTTCCCGTGCTTAAATCCGGCCCTGAATCTACTTATACTTTAAAGGGGTGATATTGCTTCTGAAATGCATTATATGATCTAAAACGAAAGTAGCTCTACTTATTATTAAAAGATTCAGCCTTAGTTATCAATAAACTCATGCACAAGGGTTATTTCCCCCTCAATATAATATTCACATAAAGTATGGATGTTGTATCATTTGACATTTTGAAAGTTTCTGCCAACAAATTATGCTTGAGCTTTAACTAACTGATTTTTCCGTCGGAACGTTTTCAATTTCTGGAAAAAGGCAACCGTTGCTTTTTTCCAGAAATTCTGCCTTGCTTCGAATTACCTATCGTTCTGCGTATGTAAATCACGGTCTTCTGATACTTTTTCTGAACAACAAGCGCAATATTTTCCTTTATAATCAGTCCGGGAGATTGTTCCGTTTGAGGAACACTAAACATTATACAACACATTGTGTAGGTTTGTTAGACTAAAAAAGACAATGTCTTTTTGCATCACGTATTGGGGATACCGATTGGCGTGATGTTTATCAAACAAAAGACACCAGTCTAGTGTTCAACATTTTCATTCAAAGTTTTCTCCACATTTACGATGCAGCTTTCCCAATCACAGTATTAAACAGACACAAAAGAAAAACGAATTGGATTACGAGAGGCATTATCACCTCCATCAAAACTAAAGATTAGCTCCACAAGAATTATCTGAAGACTCCCGCACCTACGAACCGAGAGACCTATAACAAGTTTCGTAATAAGCTTAATCATGAGGTAAGCATAACAAAGAGGATGTATCATTATACTGATCTATTCGCAAAATCTAAGCATAACATGAAACGTAAATGGTAAAATATTAATGACATTCTACACAAGGGACATTCACAAAGTAGTTACCCTGACGATTTCATAAACGAGAACACCAAGATTTCAGATCCAGATGCTATTGCCAATGCATTTAATGACTATTTCTTTTTTTTTTTGTGAACCTTGGTCCAACTCTTGCATCCAAAATTCCACGAAACACACGCTTAAAGGGACTTATGCCAGAGTACAGGTCCAGCTCATTCTTTCTTTAGTAAAGATGAACTTGCCAATGTCTCTTTAGAGTATCTAAATCCCAATAAGGCTGCTGGCTATTATGGTCTCAGGCCTCGGATAGTTCGTTAAGTTATACCGTACATTTCCAAATCATTGACATATAATTTTAACCTGTCTTTCAATGTGAGAATCTTTCAAGAAAAAACAAAAATTGCTAAAGTTGTCCCCATTTACAGAAAAAGGTGATCAAAATCAATTTGTCAATAACCTTCCAGTTTCAGTTTTATCATGCTTCTCAAAAATTTTAGAAAGACTGATGTTAAACAGAGTACAAACATTTCTTACAAAACACAATGTTCTCAACAACAGCCAATACGGGTTTCGCCCAGGTCACTCAACTGAACTTGCTCTTATCGAAGCTGTTGACAAACTACGCAGTTCTATTGGCAATAATAATACATGTACTGGGGTCTTTCTTGAACTTTCAAAGGCATTGTTACAATTGACCATGGTATTCTCTTATAGATACTTAAACGCTATGGTAGTAGAGGTATTTGCCTAAGCTGGTTTAAAAGCTATCTCTCTGACAATTTACAATACACATCATTTAACAATGTAAAGTCAAAATTTCGAACTGAAAGATGTGGTGTACCGCAGGGCTCAATTCTTGGGCCCTTGCTCTTTATTATTCATATGAATGATAAAACTTTGATTTCTACTATTCAAAGCAGAAGTTGGACTCTTTGCTGATGATACAAACATTTTCTTCACTGAAAATGACCCTTATCAACTTAGAAGCAGTGCTGTTAATGAACTAAGCCTCTTCTCTACTCAGTATCTCCATAAATGGGCATAAGCTTGACCCATCCATAAGTGTTAAATTTCTTGGGATCATTATTGACTGCAAGCTAACCTGGCAGGAGCATATCAGTTATATTTCTTCAAAAATTGCCAGAGGGATCGAACCGGGTGTAATTGGTAGATTAAGACATTTGTTGCCAAATGGTATTCTCCGTACAATTTACCTTACTCTAGTGTATCCTCATATAATATATTGTTCAGATTAAAGTTTGGTCATGTACAAAAACCTCCTACCTTCACAACCTTTTTTTTTTTTTTTTTGCTCGCTATATTTCTTTTTCCGGTCCCCGTGATCACACCATGCGCATCGATTTGTACAAGTCTCTTAATCTCTTGAAACTGTTCGATATGATCAACCTTAACATTGCTTCATTCACCTATCGTTTCATGCACAGCCTTTTACCGAAATCATTTTCAGAATTCTTCAACAAAAATTCTTTAGTCCACAACTATTTTACTCGTCAATCTCATCTCCTTCATACTACTGATATCCGTACCTCATCTTCACAGTTGAACCTAAGCTACAAAGCTATAAAACTGTGGAACTCATTACCTGATTCATTTAGTAGCAGGCCAAGTAAAAATTCTTTTCGGAGAAGTTTCGCCCAACACTACATAGTTGTGTTGCTAATACTTCAGTAGTCCAAATCACCATTTTGCATACGAGAATTATTGTAAGGATATACTTTTTGATTGACTTATCATACTGTTCAAGTGCATTCATTACATGTGTTTTTTTGTCACTACGCATTTTGTTTGTGGGAAGCCTTGGACTTTCATGGGTGGGAGGGGGCACGAGTTGGAAAGGGTGGGATTTGCGAGGGTAAGTTCTGGTCCTGTATTCTTAGTCATTACTTTTTCACTTAGTTAATTAATGTTTCCGTCCTTTTTTCTCTTAAATTCTTTTTTCTTTATGCTTTATCTGTGTTTGCAACTCAGCTACTCAAGGTAACATGTTTATGTTGTATTGGAGAGTAAAACTCTCGATAAGCCCCTCGGGGTTTTGGGTTTTACTTCCATCTACTTCATTGTTTTATATATATATATATATATATATATACATTCATAACTTTGTGTACCCCTACCTTTCGATGATGTAGAAAAACAAATAAACGAAACGAAAAGAAACTACGCGGTGAACCACAGATAAGGACCTGGTGTTTAATTTTAGGTAACAGTGACAATATACAGTTAATTTGTTTATATTATATCAAGGGTTTCCAATACTTTTCGGCCGCATTAAGTTAACTTCGTTCCATGTTTCATCGTTTTTGTAAAAGCCAGCGGTGGGGAATCCAGGGTTTGGAGAAAATAGGGCTCATTTGAGAAAGGGAGAGGTAGGGGGTCGGCGAACTCACGCGTAAGATCTTCTAAAAATGAATGTACACCAGGCCAAGGGCGTAGGAAGAGGGAGGATTGGGGGCGCTAGCCCCCCCCCCCCGCGAAATTTGTGGGACGGAAGTATGCTTTAGCCCTCCTCCCACTTCCAAGGACATAAGCACCTTACTTGTCTCGGTAAGAAATGTCAAAAATTTTCATTAATTTACCTTAAAAATTTTCCAAAATGATGCACCAAATCGCATCTAAGGGCTCTCAAATATTCAAAAATTTTCCAAAGGGGAGGGTAGTTTGGAAAAGTATCAAAAAATTGCAGTAATTTAAGTAAGAAATGTCAAACATTTGCAGTAATTTACCTTAAACATCTGTCTAAACTGATGCACCAGATCGCATCTAACGACCCTCTAATATACAAACATTTCTAAGGGGAGGGGGAACCCTCTCCACTTTGGAAAAAATTGTCAAACATTTGCAGTAATTCAAGAAAGAATGTCAAAAAATTGCAGTAATTTACCTAAAAGTTTGTCCAGAAAAAAAGATGCACCAGATCGCATCTAAAGACCTTCAAATATCCAAAAAATTTCCAACAGGGAGGAAGACAGCCCCTCCAATTTGGAAAAAAAATGTCAAAAATTTACAGTAATTTAAGTAAGAAATGTCAAACATTTGCATTACTTCTTTATCTTAACATCTGTCCGAACTGGTGCACCAGATCGCACCTAAAGGCCCTCAAATATCCAAACATTTCCAAAAGGGATTGGGACACCCCCTCTACTTTGAAAAAAAGTAAAAAAATTGCAGTAATTGAAGTATGAAATGTCAAAAACTTTGCAGTTATTTACCTTGAAATTTGTCCAAAATCACATCTAAGGACCCTAGTAAAATATCCAAATATTTCATAAAGGGGAGGGGGACACCACCTCCCTTAGACCCCTCTCCCAGGACGTCGATCCGAAGCAAGGTTCACCCCCAGTCTCGAACAGCTTCCTACCCCTAAGCAGTAAGTAGTGGGAGGTTAAGGATTTCTTACGTTTAGTTGGTGGTTCTTTAATGACAACACCGACCTCGATCAGCCCCAACCGTGGTGGTGCTGAGATTCGAGATTTTAAAAGTGCTAGATAGCAGAAAAACGCACGCTACAAGGCAATTTTGTAATCGTAGGTCCCGTCTCCGATTCATATGTTGCCAGTATGTGGAGAAATTTTGGCATCGCAACAGCCCTAAGTTGTAGGAAATTGAACTTTTAAAATACAAAGTTGACGTTAGATCCTTGCCTCTTCAATTCATGAGTCGCAAGCATGAGAGAAAATTGGCACCCAAAAAGCTTTTGATTAGAGGAAATCACACTTTAAGCGTAAACTTGTAACTAGACTCTTTCGCCTACCATGTGTGATTCACCAGTTAGCCTATGGGAGCAATTTGACATCCAAAGGCTATAGACTACATCGCAGGCTACATCAATGGACTTCGCACTCTGCTAATGGCCCCTGGGGTCTCCCCTTGAGAAGTTAGACATTACATAGACAAATTTCGCAAGGGGGTTCCAAAAGCCATAATTGAGTCCCTAACAACATACATAAAGAAAGCATGAAGTTGTGGGTAAAACAGGCAATTTGGCGGCACCCATGAACATTTTTCCTCCCAATCAGGGGAACACAAGATTCTCCAGAAGAGAAAACCCCCGAGCTGGTAACAGGGGCGTAGATCCAGTTTGGAGATTGGGGGCAAAAATTTTCCGACCGAGCCGAAACCCTGGATCGCGTCCCGGACCGGAATCCTGGAAAAGCAATCCATTCACACGAACGCGAGCGCACACACATACACACGCAAACACGCAAACACGCA